>JARQOD010010019.1:0-28599 GCA_033576555.1 Oophaga sylvatica | reverse complement strand
AGCCCCGCGCTCCGCACTCCCATGATCCTATGTGCTGTGTGCAGTGAGGCCGGGGCAGAGCGTTGTGCTCTGTGTGCTCTGCCCAGTCCCTGGGATCCGCTTACACACACACAGTTCTGCAATCACATGCAAAACAAACCGTCCCAGCCTGAGGAGCCAGCTGCAGCCAGGGAGCCCTCCTGCCCCGCCGCCCTGCAGGCAGCTCCTCATGATGAGTACAGCCACAGCGCTCTATATCCAGGACATGCATGCCAGGCGCTGCAGAGCTTGCACTCTATCCAGGGCATGCATGCCAGGCGCTGCAGAGCTAGCACTCTATCCAGGGTATGTGAGTCGCACAGCCAGGGCTTGTGGGGTACTCGGCACCGAGCCCGTTCACTTCAATGGGGGATGTCACGGGTAGCATAGCTCGGTCCGTTGCCCTGGGCGATCACCATAAAATGTGGGATATTTACAGGGGATTATAGGTTTGTAGAAATGTTCGTGACGCCACCTGTGGTTCCTGGTCACGGTGACCAGCGCTGCTGACTTTGTGGTTAGGCCTTCTCTGGGATAGAACAGCGTCTCTGTATGCAGCGTCCTGCTAGACTCCGTCTTCCTGACCCCAGTTACGTATCAGCTCTGATGGGCCCCTGCGACTTGAAGTCCCACAGGGTCTCCGGTATCTCCCACTAGTCGTGTAGATGCTAGCAAGCTCGGACCCGGTGTCCGGTGGTGCAGAGTGGAGGTAAGCGATCAATGCTCTTTCGACCTCTGTCACTCTCTTCTTTCTTCCACTTGCCTTTCGTCCTACTCTAACCTTCAGCATAAGCACACATCTGAGGAGATCTAAACTGAACTGCCCTCTTCTCTAGTCTCAGGTGACTGAATATGCTGCAGAAGAGCTCCCTCTGGTGGATCTGGGAACTAGTGCAGTATGTTGTGTGCAAATGGGTCTTTGTGGGTTTACCTTGGTTGCATCCTCCAAGTAACATGTGGCTCCAGACACAGCTGGGCTACACATCCCCCCCTAGTTATAGTCAGCACTCCCGGGCTGAAAAAGAAGTACATTTTTATACATTAAGAATAACAAGAACAATAATAATAATAATTCATCCCTTGTGGGAGGTAAGGTCACTTTGAACGTTTCAATAATACAAGGAACATATATACAGATATTTACACAGATCTTATATACATTTATACACTTGGTTACAGGTTCAATTTGCTAGGCCTACTCTTGGTACCTAACAGGTAACTTTCCTTTTGTCGTGCGTACTGACCTACGTGGTGTTGCGTCAGGTATAGTAGTATCTGGCCTGTCTGTCCTACGTGCCGGCAAACTGTAATACTGCCTTAACCTCTCCAGGGATCTGGCAAGCATACTTGTGGCTGGGCGAGGCGACTCTGTTTCGCTAGAGGATTCTTCTGGTAGTTCCACGTTTTGAGGTTCCACATCTTGAGACTCGACTTCTGGAGATGCTACAGGAGCAGGTTCCTCCCGAACTATTTCTTCTGCTGCGGCAACTGGCTCAACCGGACGTTGGAGTGCTTCTTGTGGTTGGTAAAATTGAAGTACTGGAATTATCACAGCGTCTCCGATACAAGGCCAATCTGCAGGAAAATCTCCTAAGTCCGTGTGTATGACTTCACCTGGTTTCTCTTTTTCCATAACAGGTTCTTCTTCGTGAAGCTTTAACATGTCTGGACACAATTTTAGGTGGTCTCTTGATACGGTTGTGATCGTCTTTCCTCCATCTTTGCTAATGGTACAGGTTTTCCTGTTGTCAAACTTTGAATCTTGCACGACATATGGCTCTTTTTCCCATTGATCGTCTAACTTGTGCATTCTTCTTTTTCTCTTCAGCGCAATTTCTCCAGGTACAAAAGGTTCAGCTGGCGCACTTTTGTTGTAGTTTTCCTCTTGTTTTTCCCTTACTTTACTGAGACTATCTTCCACGCAGGCTTGTACTCTCCTGTACTGTTCCTGTCGGTTCGTGTCCCAATCTTCAGTAGTAACATCAGCTTCTGGTTCTACAACACCAAGTTCCAAATCCATGGGCAGCTTTCCTGGTCTTGCCCGCATGAGGTAGGCTGGGGTGCAATTGGTGGAACTCACAGGTATGTGATTGTACAGATCTACCAGATCAGGTAGTAGGTCTGGCCACCGATTCCTCTCCTCAAGTGGTACCGTCTTCAGCAGATCAATGACTATGTGATTCATCTTTTCACAGAGACCATTTGTTTGGGGTGGTACGGTGTGGTTCTTATCTTCTTGCATCTGTACAAATGACAGAACTCTTTAAACAACTCGGCTTCAAAGGCAGGACCCTGATCAGTTAACACTTGCTCTGGATATCCATGGGGTCTGCAGAAATACGCTTGAAACGTCTTTGCTGCTGTTTCAGCTGTCAGATCTTTGACAGGGGCGACCACCAGGAACCTGGAGTAGTGATCCACCATTGTCAGGGCATATGAGTATCCTGACCGGCTGGGTGACAACTTTACATGGTCCAAGGCCACGATCTCCAAGGGACGAGTCGTCTTGATGGGTTGCAGGGGTGCTTTCTGGCTGCTGTAGTCTTTTCTTCGGAGGCTACAGGACACACAGTTTTTACACCATTTTTCGATGGAACTGCGCATTCCCACCCAGTAGAAACGACACTTCAGCAGGGTTTCCAGCTTCTTCCAGCCAAAGTGCCCCGCTCGATCGTGGTAGGCTTCCAACACCATCTGGATGTCCGTTCTGGGGACTACTATCTGCCATACCATCTCATGGGTTCTTGGGTTGACGTACCTTCGGCACAGCTTCTCTCGGTAGATAAACAGCCGGCTTCTCTCATTCCACAGCTGCTTTGCTTGCTGAGACGCATCCTTCTCTAAGGAGGAACCTTCCTGAGTTATCAGCTCCTTGATACGGCTGACAACCGGGTCACTGTCCTGGGTCTCCTTCCAGCTGTGGTGAGGTAAAGGATTTAACGTCTTACCACGCTGCCTCCTGCAGGCTCGTTGCTCGTGGATCATCCCATTTCTGTGGAATGCAGGTAGCTCAATCTCTTCTAGGTCATCCAATTCCTCTTCCGTGTCGGACTCATGCGGCATTCTGGACAAGGCATCAACTGTTGTGAATGTGTTAGAAATGAATTCTGAGCAGAAGCTCCCTCTGGTGGTTACAAACAGTACTGAACCATTCAATGATGACTGGCAATCAGGAGTTACAGACTGGTCTTATATAAAGGAGGTTCCCTCCCATCATGGTTGCCGGTGATCAATTGTTCTTGTCTCAACTGTGGTTCCTGGTTCACTTGGAAGCTTGCTGAGTCTTGCCTGCATCTTCTGCTATCAGATAAGATATTTTCTGCTTTTATTTTTGTGCTTGCTTTTTGCACTGTTCCCTGCATTTCTGTGGAGGTCAGCCAGGTCCCCTCCGGGGGCTTGTGCTCCTCTCAGTTTATCTGAGCCACTGTTATTTGTTATTTTGCCTTTTCCAGTTTTTTTCAGTGGCTGTGGCTTAGTTTTGTGACACCAGAGAACTAATTTAGGTGGTAGAGGTCGTGTGATCTCAGGTGTTTTTGCAATTAGTAGAGTTGGTATTTTTTGGGGTTTTTTGGATTGCAGTAAGTGTCCTTCCTATCCTTTTCTGTCCAGGTAGATTGGGCCCCAACGTTTGCTCATACTATTTTCTGTCTGTGTCTGTATTTCCTCTTGTCTAACCGCCATTACATGTTTGGGGGCTTCCTATGTTCTTTGGGGATCTGCTCCGGGGCGGGTAGCTTTCCTCTTTCTATCTTTAGGTGTAGTTAACCTCTCAGGCTGTGACGAGGCGTCTAGGACCAACGTAGGAACGCTCCATGGCTGCCTTTAGTTGTGGTGGTTAGTCAGGGTACTGCAATCCAGTAGATTCCAACCTCTCTGGTGTATTGCCGTTTTTGCCTGCTCTCCTCAGCTACCAAATCATAACAGTATCACCGGCCCTACTGAAAATTATATGGTACTCAACAGAAGGGAAAAATAGTAAAAGGAAAAAGAAAAAAGGAAGTTGTCAGAAATTTTTTTTTTCTCTGTTTGTTGCATTTTTTCCCTCTTTTTCTCTGGGTGCTGAGGAGGATTTTTTTTTTCTCTCAATGGAGTTTGCACAGTTGTCTGGCCGTGTGGATCAGCTTGCCACTGAAGTTCGGAGTATTGCTACCTATCTTGCTAGGTTGCCGGTTGTGGAACCTAGGATCCCCATGCCAGATTTATTTTTGGGGGATCGAGCTAAATTTCTGAATTTCAAAAATAACTGTAAGTTGTTTTTTGCCTTAAAACCTAAGTCCTCAGGGAACGCAGCACAGCAGGTTCAAATTGTCATCTCTCTCCTGCGCGGCGATCCTCAGGATTGGGCTTTTTCCCTGACACCTGGGGACCCTGTTTTGAGTAATGTTGATGCATTTTTTCTGGCTCTGGGGTTATTGTATGATGAACCTAATGTCACTGATCAAGCTGAAAAAACCTTGTTGGCATTAAATCAGGGGCTTGAGGACGCTGAGTTGTACTGTCAGAAATTCCAAAAGTGGGCAGTCCTGACCAAATGGAATGATGATGCTTTGGCAGCCCTTTTTCGGAAGGGTCTGTCAGAGAATGTAAAAGATGTTATGGTGGGTTTCCCTGCTCCCTCTGGTCTCAATGATTCTATGTCATTAGCGATTCAAATTGACAGACGTTTGCGTGAGCGTAGAGGTATGCGTGGAATAGTGTTGCCTTGTGAACCAGCTTCTGAGTCCATGCAGTGTGATAGAGTGGCTTCTGGGGCACAGCGTCATGAGTTTCGAAAACGCAATGGGTTATGTTTCTACTGTGGTGACGCCTCTCATACTATTTCAGTCTGCCCTAAGCGGGGAAGACGTTTTGCACGCTCAGTTGTCTTGGGTAGTGTTCAGACTAAATTTCTGTTGACTGTTACCCTGATTTGCTCCCTGTCCACATTTTCTGCTCAGGCTTTTGTTGATTCGGGAGCAGCTATTAACCTGATGGATTTTGATTTTGCTAAACGTTGTGGGTTTCCCTTGATACCCCTACGGAAGTCTATTCCCCTACTGGGGATTGATTGTACCCCTTTGGCTGAGAATAAACCCCAGTTCTCTACTCAGGTGATAATGAGGGTTGAACCTGATCATCAGGAGAGTTGCAAATTTTTGGTGCTGTATAATCTGCATGACATTATTGTACTGGGTTTCCCTTGGTTACAGTCTCATAATCCTGTTTTGGATTGGAAATCTGTGTCTGTGACCAGTTGGGGCTGCCAATGTGTTAATGCCAACACTCCTGTTTTTTCTGCCTCTCCCCAGGCTCAGGATGTTCCTGACTTTTTGACTGATTTTTCTGATGTGTTTAGCGAAAGTAAATCTGCATCCTTGCCCCCCCATAGGAGCTATGACTGCGCTATTGAATTAGTGCCTGGTAGTAAATTCCCTAAAGGTCGCCTTTTTAACTTGTCTGTACCTGAACATGATGCTATGCGGTCTTATATCAAGGAGTCATTGGAGAAGGGTCATATCAGACCATCCTCTTCACCCTTGGGTGCCGTTTTTTTCTTTGTGGCCAAAAAGGATGGTTCATAAAGGCCGTGTATTGATTATTGTCTCATGAACAATATCACTGTGAAATATCAATATCCGTTACCCTTGATTTCTGACCTGTTTTCCAGGGTGAAAAGTGCTACTTGGTTTACCAAGCTTGACCTCAGGGGGGCGTATAACCTTATTCGCATTAAGCACGGGGATGAATGGAAGACGGCGTTTAATACCCAGAGGGGCATTTTGAGTACCTAGTGATGCCCTTTGGGCTCACTAATGCGCCTTCCGTCTTCCAGTCCTTCATCAATGACATTTTCAGGGATTTTGTGGATAAATTTCTGATTGTTTATTTGGATGATATCTTGATTTTATCCAATGACTGGGACTCTCATGTGAAACATGTTCTGACTGTGTTCCAGATTTTGAGAGAGAATGCTCTGTATGTGAAGGGATCAAAGTGTCTTTTTGGCATACAGAGGATCTCATTTCTGGGATTCATTTTGTCTCCGTCTGTTATTGAAATGGACCCGGTCAAGGTTCAGGCCATCTGTGATTGGGTCCAACCTACTTCATTAAAGGCTCTTCAGAGATTCTTGGGTTTTGCCAATTTTTATCGTAAATTTATTGGTAATTTCTCTGTTATTGTTAAACCATTGACTGATTTGACCAAAAAGGGTTCTGATGTGGTGAATTGGCCTCCTGAGGCAGTCTCTGCATTTCAGGAACTTAAGCAGAGATTCACTTCTGCTCCTGTTCTACGGCAGCCTGATGTTTCTCTGCCATTTCAGGTGGAGGTTGATGCCTCTGAAATTGGGGCAGGTGCCGTTTTGTCCCAAAGAGATCCAGAGACCTCTAAAAGTAACCCTTGTGCCTTTTTCTCTAGAAAATTTTCTCCAACTGAACGTAATTATGACGTGGGTAATCGGGAGTTATTGGCCATGAAGTGGGCTTTTGAAGAGTGGAGACATTGGCTGGAGGGAGCCAAACATCAGGTGGTGGTCCTCATGGACCATAAGAATCTGGTTTATCTGGAATCAGCCAAGCGACTTAATCCTAGACAGGCCAGGTGGGCCTTGTTTTTCACACGTTTTAATTTTGTGGTTTCCTTTCTTCCTAGCACTAAGAATGTTAAGGCGGATGCCCTCTCGAGGAGTTTCCTTGCGGACTCTCCTGAGTTATCTGATCCTGCTGTTATTTTGAAAGAGGGTGTAGTTCTTTCCGCCATCTCGCCCAATTTGAGACTGGCTCTGGAGGGGTGTCAGGAGGATAAACCCGAGCGCTGCCCTATTGGGAAATTGTTTGTCCCAGACCGGTGGAAAAAGAGTGTGATGTCTGAGATTCATTGTTCCGCGTTGGCCGGTCATCCCGGAATTTTTGGTACCAGAGACTTGGTTAGTCGGTCCTTTTGGTGGCCTACTTTGTCTCGTGACGTCAGGGAATTTGTGCAGTCCTGCGGGACTTGCTCTCGCTCCAAGCCTTGCTCTCGCTTTAGTGGTTTGTTGATGCCATTGCCTGTGCCCAAGAGACCACGGACCCATATCTCTATGGATTTCATTTCCGACCTCCCTGTTTCTCAGAGAATGACCGTTATCTGGGTGATTTGTGATAGGTGTTCCAAAATGATACATCTTGTGCCATTACCTAAGTTGCCTTCCTCCTCCGAATTGGTGCCTTTGTTCCTTCAGCACGTGGTTCGGTTACACGGCATTCCTGAGAACATTGTGTCTGACAGAGGAGTCCAGTTTGTTTCCAGATTTTGGAGGACTTTTTGTTCTAAACTTGGTGTTCAATTGTCTTTCTCCTCGGCTTTTCATCCTCAGACCAATGGACAAACTGAGAGAACAAACCAGACATTGGAGACTTATCTGAGATGCTTTGTGTCTGCTGATCAAGATGACTGGGTCTCTTTTTTGCCTTTGGCTGAGTTTGCTCTTAATAATAGGGCAAGCTCTGCCACTTTGATGTCTCCATTTTTCTGCAATTTTGGGTTTCACCCTCGATTTTCTTCGGGACAGATGGAAACTTCTGTCTGTCCAGGTGTTGACTCTGTTGTGGAGCGTATGCAGCAGATTTGGGACCAGGTAGTGGAGAGGTTGTCCCTCTCTCAGGAGAGGGCCCAGCGGTTTGCCAAACGGCATAGGACTGATGGTCCTCGGTTTGAAGTGGGGGACTTGGTCTGGTTGTCCTCAAGAAATATCCCTATGAGAGTTGCATCTCCTAAGTTTAAGCCTAGGTTCATTGGACCTTATAAGATCTTGGAGATTCTTAATCCTGTTTCCTTTCGTTTACTTCTTCCAGGGACATTTAAGATCCATAACGTGTTCCACAAGTCCTTATTGAAGAGGTTTGTCGAGCCAGTGGTTCCTATGGCTGCGCCACCTGACTCTGTTTTGGTTGAGGGCAATCTGGAGTATGTGGTTGAGAAAATATTGGATTCTCGTTTTTCTAGACGGAAACTCCAGTATTTGGTTAAGTGGAGAGGTTATGATCAGGAGGACAATTCTTGGGTGTTTGCTTCGGACATCCATGCTAGGAGACTGATCCGTGCGTATCACAGAGCTCATCCTGACCAACCTGGTTGCCCAAATGAGGGTTCGGTGACCCTCCTCAAGGGGGGGGTACTGTTGTGAATGTGTTAGAAATGAATTCTGAGCAGAAGTTCCCTCTGGTGGTTACAAACAGTACTGAACCATTCAATGATGATTGGCAATCAGGAGTTACAGACTGGTCTTATATAAGGGAGGTTCCCTCCCATCATGGTTGCCGGTGATCAATTGTTCTTGTCTCAACTGTGGTTCCTGGTTCACTTGGAAGCTTGCTGATTCTTGCCTGCATCTTCTGCTATCAGATAAGATATTTTCTGCTTTTATTTTTGTGCTTGCTTTTTTCACTGTTCCCTGCACTTCTGTGGAGGTCAGCCAGGTCCCCTCCGGGGGCTTGTGCTCCTCTCAGTTTATCTGAGCCACTGTTATTTGTTATTTTGCCTTTTCCAGTTTTTTCAGTGGCTGCGGCTTAGTTTTGTGACACCAGAGAACTAATTTAGGTGGTAGAGGTCGTGTGATCTCAGGTGTTTTTGCAATTAGTAGAGTTGGTATTTTTTAGGGTTTTTTGGATTGCAGTAAGTGTCCTTCCTATCCTTTTCTGTCCAGGTAGATTGGGCACCAACGTTTGCTCATACTATTTTCTGTCTGTGTCTGTATTTCCTCTTGTCTAACCGCCATTACATGTTTGGGGGCTTCCTATGTTCTTTGGGGATCTGCTCCGGGGCAGATAGCTTTCCTCTTTCTATCTTTAGATGTAGTTAACCTCTCAGGCTGTGACGAGGCGTCTAGGACCAACGTAGAACGTTCCACGGCTGCCTTTAGTTGTGGTGGTTAGTCAGGGTACTGCAATCCAGTAGATTCCAACCTCTCTGGTGTATTGCCGTTTTTGCCTGCTCTCCTCAGCTACCAAATCATAACAATCAGCGTTGGCGTTCTTGCGGCCCGCCCTGTACTTGATTGTGAATTGATAGTTCGACAACCGAGCCATCCAACGTTGCTCCATGGCTCCCAGTTTAGTTGTTTCGAGATGTGTCAAGGGGTTATTGTCAGTGTAAGCAGTGAACTTGCTGGAGGCTAGGTAATGCTTGAATCTTTCTGTAATGGCCCAGACCAGTGCCAGGAACTCCAACTTGAAGCTACTATAGTTCTCTGGGTTTCTCTCGGTCGGCCGGAGCTTCCTACTTGCATATGCGATGACTTACTCTAGGCCATTTTGCTTGTGACTGAGGACAGCTCCCAATCCTTCGTTGCTGGCATCAGTGTACAGCAGGAACGGCTGACTGTAGTCAGGGTAGGCTAAGATCTCATCGCCTGTCAGGATCTCCTTCATCTCCTTGAATGCCTCAGCTTGTTCTTTACCCCAGTGGAATGGAGAATTTCTTCTCTTGAGGGATTGTCCTACCAGGAGGTCCTGCAGAGGTGCTGCTTTCTTGGTGTAGTCCTTTACAAACCTCCGGTAGTAACCTGTCAGTCCCAGGAACTGGCGCACCTCCTTGAGATTCTTTGGTTCTGGCCATTTCTGGATGGCGGTGACCTTCTCGGGGTCTGGCGCTACTCCTTCTGAGCTGACAATATGTCCCAAGTACTGTACCTTTTGTTTGAGCAGATGGCACTTTGAAGGCTTCAGTTTCATCCCGTATTTGGACAGTGACTCGAATACCTCTGCCAGGTGCTTCAGATGATCCTCATACGTCTTGGAATACACAATTACGTCATCCAGGTACAGCAACACGGTTTTAAAGTTGAGATGTCCCAGGCAACTCTCCATCACTCTCTGGAACGTTCCAGGGGCACTGCTGAGTCCAAACGGCATCCTGTCAAACTCACATCCCATCGGGGTGGTGAAAGCCGTCTTCTCCCGATCCTCCTCAGCCACAGCTACTTGCCGGTACCCACTAGTGAGGTCAAGGGTGGAAAAGTAGTTAGCAGTTTTTAAGGCAGCTAAGGATTCCTCAATGCGTGGTAAAGGGTATGCATCTTTATGTGTAATGCGATTCACCTGTCTGTAATCCACACACATTCTCATGCTTCCGTCCTTTTTCCTAACTAGGACTAGAGGTGCTGCCCAGGGACTACAACTATCCCTTATCACCCCTGCTTCCTTCATGTCACGCAACATCTCCTTGGCTTTCTGGTAGTGTGCTGGAGGTATAGGCCTATACCGCTCTTTAATGGTTGCCTGTAGGGATATGGTGTTGCACTCCCTTAATTGTCCCAAAGTCAAGTGGGTGTTTGCTAAATACCTGTGTGTACTCATGTACCACACGAAGTACTCCCTGTTTCTGGTGAGTTGGAGTGGTGTCTGTCCCGACATGGAGCTGCTGACACCAATCCTCCACCTGGGTTTCTGGGTCATTATCCTCCGCTGGTTGGGGGGAGACTAAGGACTCCGTAGTGAGTATGGAGTTGTTATCTACAGTATGTAATTTAGCAACAGTGGCATAACGTGGTAAATTCACTTCATCTTCTCCCCAGTTGAGAAGACGTACTGGTACTCTCCCATTTTGTATTCCACTACCTCTCTAGCAGTCAAGAGTGTAGGTCTGTGCTCTGAACAATGGGGCTCTACTACTGCTTGGTAGTTCTGTCCTCTCAGACCTATTGCTGCTCTACACTATATAAGCATTTCACTCATTGGGGGTATCACAATGGGGTTCGGGTCTGTTACCCTACATTACCAATTTCACCATCTGTCAGTTTCGCTTGCTGCTGGCACATCAGGGCTCGGATCTCCCTCTGGATCACTCCCTTTTGCTTTGGCTTGGCAACTTCGGCGAGCTGTTGGAGCAAAAACACAACTTCTCCCAGACAGTTACTGATAATGTTTGTACCTAAAACCACATTTAAGCCATTTTCCTCATTTACAGTTTTTACTACTAAGAGTCCCTGGTCTTTCAGCTCCACTCTGCCCACCTTTACGTCCACGTTTTTGGCTCCGAGTATATCAACAGGGAGACCATTAGAGGCGTACACAGCAAAGTCAGGGCTCGGGGGCTGGAGACTGTCCATGGACCAAAACTTATTATACAGGACATCAGGTATGATGGTCACCTGAGATCCAGTGTCCAGCAGGGCAGGGATTGCGATCCCGTCCAAGATGATGGACAGGTATGGTCTTCCTCCCACAAACCTGCGGTTCCAGTCTGAGGGGCCTGATGAGTCTAGTCCTGGGTGTTGGCCCTCGGACCCAGGATCTGCTCGTTTAAAGGACACTGTCGGGCTAGATGACCTTCTCTGTTGCAACGGTAGCAGATGATCTCTCGGCGAGGATGGTGCTGATCATGGGTCGCTCCTGGGGGTGGCATTGTCCTCCTCCGGTGGGGCGACGTCCTCCTTCTCCTCCGGTTCATCCAAGGGACATCCTCTGGGCAGTCAGCTAGCATGATCTTTCCTCCTTCCGCAGTTGCAGGGCACTCATTACAGTGGCCAGAGTTTTGGTCAGCTGGCGCACTTCTGAGCGCAGACAGTCCAACTCAGTAGGGGGCGCCACCTGCGTTTTGGCTTCCGCCACCAGCGGGGAAAAGGTGGATGCTGCTGGCTTTAGAGTGACTTCACCCGGGTGACACTGGGTTGCTACCTCGGGCTTCTCCAGGGGTCGCAGTCCTTTTATAGCCATATCCTTTAGGGCATAAAAGGTAGCGTCAGGATGATCCAAGGACCACCAGTGCACAGTTCTGCTTTCAGCATGGGACTTCAGTCCATGTACAAATTGTTCCTTCAACATCTTGTTTTCATTAATGGCACTTATAGGGTTGACCTGTTTGAGAGCTCGCAGGGCCCCCTGTAGTCGGCAGGCGTAGTCCCTAATACTGTCATCTGGTTTCTGGGAGCATTGGTAAAACCTCATCCGGAGATCTGTTTCAGTGCGGTCCTCAAAGATAGTCTTTAGCTTTAAGAATATTGCAAGCACTGATTCCTGGTCTGCAGCTGTCCAAGTCTCTACTTCCCTCTCTGCAGCACCAGTCAGTTGTCCCACTACCACTGCAACTCTCTGCTTTTCTGTCATAGGGTACATGTCCATTATGCTGCATATTTTGCGCTTAAACCCTGACAGGGTGTCTGGCTTACCACTATACTGAGGGAGCCACTTTGCTCCAGGCAGGTATGGCAGTGTCAGCGGTACTATCGGGGCCACAGTGCCTGATGAGGGGCCAGCGTTTCCATCCTGCACGGCAGCGCCGGCGGGTGAGTCATTGGAGCGGTCGCCTTCGGCCGCGCTGTCAGCTTGCGGCTGCGACATGTCTGCGCCCCCTAGTTAAGCGTGGCCTACCTTCTCTGAAGGCTGCAGCTCTGCAGGGCACAGCGATGTAGAAGGACCTGTGTCCCCGGCGCTCTGACGTCAGAGCGTTCACCGAAGCTCTCCACAGGACCTGCCGCCGCGTCAGCGTTGGGGGCGTGTCCGGGACTCGCGCGCTTTCTGCAGGTACGCCCCTTCTCTTTGCGCTGTAGCACGGTAGTTTGGCGGGCAATGGTGGACAATTGGCGCCAAAAATCACAACAACAGCAACACAGTCTCTTTGCACAAAAACAGTCATTCAGCACAAGGACTCACATATAGCGAGCTTCGTATCCTGTTCGTGACGCCAAGTTAGATGAGTCGCACAGCCAGGGCTTGTGGGGTACTCGGCACCGAGCCCGTTCATTTCAATGGGGGATGTCATGGGTAGCACAGCTCGGTCCGTTGCCCTGGGCGATCACCATAAAATGTGGGATATTTACAGGGGATTATAGGTTTGTAGAAATGTTCGTGACGCCACCTGTGGTTCCTGGTCAGGGTGACCAACGCTGCAGGGTAGATCCTCTGAGGGGTTGTTACTGGGCAGCAAGGTGTTAAGTCTCCCACAGGCAAGACTGATCCCTCAGGGTATATGGCAGTGTAGGGGTGCAGGATCAATAAGGCAGACACACACAAGAAAGTCTCTTTCTGTACCTTTACTGGTGGTAGATGCAGGCACGTCCCGGGAAGCTGTCAGGGTGGAGGATGCACTTCCAGTAATCCCACTGAGTAGGTGTAGGGCCTCCGTACTCCTTTATGTGTGTGTTTCTGACTTGCATAGAACAAAGTCTAACTCTGTCTTTTCAGCTACGCCCGGCTGACTTTGTGGTTAGGCCTTCTCTGGGATAGAACAGCGTCTCTGTATGCAGCGTCCTGCTAGACTCCGTCTTCCTGACCCCAGTTACGTATCAGCTCTGATGGGCCCCTGCGACTTGAAGTCCCACAGGGTCTCCGGTATCTCCCACTAGTCGTGTAGATGCTAGCAAGCTCGGACCCGGTGTCCGGTGGTGCAGAGTGGAGGTAAGTGATCAATGCTCTTTCGACCTCTGTCACTCTCTTCTTTCTTCCACTTGCCTTTCATCCTACTCTAACCTTCAGCATAAGCACACATCTGAGGAGATCTAAACTGAACTGCCCTCTTCTCTAGTCTCAGGTGACTGAACTTTCTGCTCTCTACTCACGTGTCTACACTGCCTTATATGCTGCAGAAGAGCTCCCTCTGGTGGATCTGGGAACTAGTGCAGTATGTTGTGTGCAAATGGGTCTTTGTGGGTTTACCTTGGTTGCATCCTCCAGGGTAACATGTGGCTCCAGACACAGCTGGGCTACACATCTGCATGCCAGGCGCTGCAGACTCGCTAGCACTCTAAGTCCAGGGCATGCATGCCAGGCGCTGCAGAGCTAGCACTCTGTCCAGGGCATGCATGCCAGGCACTGCAGAGCTTGCACTCTATATCCAGGGAATGCATGCCAGGCGCTGCAGAGCTTGCACTCTATCCAGGGCTTCACCATCAATGTCCACCCTTGGGCCTTATTGTTAAAGGAGTTGTTCAAGGTTTGAGAGCAAAGTCTGTGACTGCAGAATTTTGAATTATGACAGCATGTGTGATCCCTGGCATGCGATTGAGTGGTTATATGACAGCATGTAGGCGATTTGCATAGACATAGACTTTTACTCTCAATCTTGGACAGCTCCTTTAATATCTGATTTGTAAGGATCCTACTCCCATAAACCTCACTAGGGATAAGGCCATCTATGCTGTGCGGTTGATCTATATTGTGCTTTGGACCAGTGCAGTGCTGGATTTATCCTTCACTTTTGTTTCAACAAACCAAGTTGAAAAACTCCATTTACAGGCAAATATGACAAACATTTTAATGTCTTATTAGAAAAATATGATTTGTTTCTCCACTTATAAGACAGAGTGAGAGAGTCGCAAAAAATAGTGATGTTGCTCGCTAGTGTTTACCTCACCACAATGCTGGATTCACAGTCACACTGTTCAGTACTGCTATATGATCTCATCATTGGCCAGTGTGGCACTGGTGCCGTGGGCTCCTGTGCTGACCCGGGCAGGCTGATAGGCACATGCATCTGGCTACAAGGAATGAATAGTCTTATGGAATGGCCACCAGGATAGGGGCAGTATTATAGTAGTTATATTCTTGTACATAGGGGCAGTATTAAATTCAGATGTCATTAATATCATGTTGAACAGAAGTTAGTTCTGCAAATCTGGTGATAGACCTTAATCTCTGTGACCTGGTGTGCTCTCTCCTAGTGCTCTAATTACACCGCCGCACACTCACAATGCTGGGGAGAAGCAGAGGTGCTGCACAGCACAACCCCAATAGGTGAGTGACCATTTGGCCCTATACATACTCCTCATTGCGCCCCTTCTCTTTGTGTTTTTTTTACATGCTGGCCATTAAAGAACGTTGAAACACAGCCGGCCCTGCGGCAACGTTGATGCGCATCCTGCCAAATTAGTTTGGCCTATGCTTGTATTTTCAAGAATCTTTGCGTGAGTTGTAAGTGAAGGCATCATAATGAAGAGAGCAAAAGAGAGCGGCGCGGAATTCCGTAAAAAGAAAAAAGCCAAAGAAGAGGAGGCAACAAAGAATAAAGGCGCGCTATTAAAGTTCATCCGAAGGACATCTACGCCTACAGCCGAAGTGGCGGAAACAAAAGACGACATGAACAAAAGACTGAAGATGAAGTTGATATTGCTAACGTTGATACTGATACTGCTGAAGGCGCCATTGACAGTGTCGATGCTGCGGAAACAGTCGGTGATATGGAAAATGGTGCGCGTGAAGTTGAAGCATTGGAAGGGCAACCACTAGTCGGTATGAAAACCGACATAGCAACTGATTTTACTGATGTTGGTATGTGGCCTGTTAAGATTGACCATGAAATTCGCGCTATGATTGTCCGACAGGGATATGCTGCTGTGCAGCACCTCGAATGTGAATTCAAGGAAGTAACGCGACCAGGAACTAAAACAAAAGGTGACACGAGGAAACTAACAAAAACATGATTTTTTCGTGATTTGCGGAACGGAGAGAAAAGTTTGAGAACATGGATGGTGTATTCTCCTTTGAAAGAGGCCCTGTTCTGCTTTTGCTGCAGGCTTTTTTCAACTGGGCTGTCCAGTTTTTCTGCTGCTGAGGGCTTCAGGAACTGGTGGAAATTAAATCCTAAAGTACATGAACACGAAGTTAGCACATCACATGCTCAGGCATTCCTCAACTGGAAGGAGCTAGAGATCCGGCTTGCTTTGCTGAAGGAAAGTCAATTAACAAAGCTATGGAAGACATTATTGAGAAGGAGACTAAGAAGTGGCGAGAAATTCTAGCTAGATTACTGGATATCGTCAGATTTCTCTCCAAGCAGAATTTGGCATTACGGGGTCACCGGGAAGACATCCACAAAGATGAAGAAGGCCAGGAAAATAGAGGTAATTTTTTTGAATTGGTTCATTTGTTGGCCAAGTATGATCCTGTGCTCTGCGAACATTTGGTAAAAGTTAAGCTGGGAAAGAAAATCGTTACTTCTTATCTGACACCAGAAGTTCAAAATGAATTTGTGAGCATTTTGGCAGAGCATGTGAGAAAGAAAATCATCGCACAGGTAAAGGAAAGTATTTTTGCATAATTTTTGACAGCACTCCAGATATATCTCACAGGGAAAACACAGGTAGTGGAAACAAATAACCAATGTATGCCACTAAATGGTACATATAAACAACATTTTATTCGTACAAAAATATACAATACTGAATCAGCAAAAAGTTTGCTGAAGGCACATGATACACAAAAATTAAAAATTTGCAACAAGCAAATGAAATAACAAGACGGGACTATCTACCATAGGAGTATAAATCAATCAGCAGTGATGTCAAGTAAAATACCTCAATGTAAGACATGCAGATATGCCAGCTATATAGTAATGTGGCGCATATATTGCCAATCCAGAAATGCTGGTAACCCTGTCAGACTTACTCGGTATGAGCATATAGCAGGTTGAAAAAACATACCTAGCAAACCGCTGATGTAAACTCCACGGACGTCCCTCTGCCAGGTTTAGCGCTTTTCTTTGATAGCTTTAGAGTCTTTTTAGGGTAGGGGTTTTTTTCCGTATTGTATTGTGTCTGATTTTGATTTTAATTACACCTTTTTTAACCTTAGTTCATTATATGGTTATGCCATGACTTACCTGTACCTGGTCCGGAGTTCCTTATAGTTTCAATTGATGGAGTGGAGTTGGATTGGCTGATGGAGACTCTTGAAGGAGATGTCATCGTATTGTGGAGAATTACCTTCTGAAGATGAATTTGGAGAATATGTTATTATTTTCATTGTATTTTAGTTTCACTATTTTTTATTTACAATTCATATTCACTGTTCATTTTAGGGCTTCTATATATTATTGAATATTATGATCACTTGTTTTTGTTGCTATTATATTGAATAGGAGTTGGAGAGTAGTTATTATTGGATGTTTATATATTTCATTATTTATGTCACATGTATATTTAATAATGTGCTTACACATGGGATTATTGTTATAGGTTGTAATTGATTATTTTCATTATTATTATTATTATTATTATTATTGTATTTAATTATTTTTTTATTATGGACACTTGTGAAGATATCTATATTCCCCTATATTGTTCTGGAGGAGTCCGTTCTGCGATGCTTCTACACCATTTATTCAATAGAGTCCCACTATTGTTCAGTCATATTAGACCATCTTCTCTTGCTCTTGATGAAGGTGCGCATGCGGGTTACACGGACCACTGGGGTTCATATTGCGGTCTCCAGTGTGATCGGGTCTGTTGTTGTTCCTGTCAAAGGACCTGGCAGATTCGGGTCACATGACCGCTGTGTGCTCCCTCCATTGGCTGATGGATACCATGTGACTGCGCATGCGCCATTAGTTCTCAAGGACAAGGACCTGCATTATGACGTAGCATGTATCAGCGCCAGTCAAGCGTTTGTTTGTAACAGGTGTTTTGGCAATTGTCTCATTAGGACACCATATATATACCGGATAGCCCTCTGCCCTGACACGCCTCCCGAAGAAGCAGTGCGAAACGCGCGTCGGGGCAGAGGGACGTCCGTGGAGTTTACATCAGCGGTTTGCTAGGTATGTTTTTTCAACCTGCTATATGCTCATACCGAGTAAGTCTGACAGGGTTACCAGCATTTCTGGATTGGCAATATATGCGCCACATTACTATATAGCTGGCATATCTGCATGTCTTACATTGAGGTATTTTACTTGACATCACTGCTGATTGATTTATACTCCTATGGTAGATAGTCCCGTCTTGTTATTTCATTTGCTTGTTGCAAATTTTTAATTTTTGTGTATCATGTGCCTTCAGCAAACTTTTTGCTGATTCAGTATTGTATATTTTTGTACGAATAAAATGTTGTTTATATGGGCAGAGGGACGTCCGTGGAGTTTACATCAGCGGTTTGCTAGGTATGTTTTTTCAACCTGCTATATGCTCATACCGAGTAAGTCTGACAGGGTTGCCAGCATTTCTGGATTGGCAATATATGCGCCACATTACTATATAGCTGGCATATCTGCATGTCTTACATTGAGGTATTTTACTTGACATCACTGCTGATTGATTTATACTCCTATGGTAGATAGTCCCGTCTTGTTATTTCATTTGCTTGTTGCAAATTTTTAATTTTTGTGTATCATGTGCCTTCAGCAAACTTTTTGCTGATTCAGTATTGTATATTTTTGTACGAATAAAATGTTGTTTATATGTACCATTTAGTGGCATACATTAGTTATTTGTTTCCACTACCTGTGTTTTGCATTTTGACTGTGGTATATGGCCCTGTATGGGCTCTAATTATCAGTGGGTATTTCATGTGATTTATATCTCACAGGGACCAGATGAGCGAGGTGTTGCGCTACGTGAAACTGGACGGAAATGAAGTGAAGGTGCAGGAGTCATTTCTCCGCTTCATCGAGACAAAGGGTAATAGCGCAGAGGAAATTTCCAGACTGATATTGGCAGAACTGGAGAACGATGGGCTTCCGATAGATGATTGCCGTGGCCAGGCATATGACAATGCTGCTGTTATGGCAGGCCATCGATCAGGTGTCCAGAAGCGCATCTCCGAAATCAACCCGAAAGCTCTGTTTGTGCCATGCTCAAACCATTCCCTGAATCTGGCTTGTGTACATGCAGCTGCTGTGTCGATTTACTCTTTGACATGTTTCGGCACACTGGACCGGTTGTTTTCGTTCTTTTCTGCATCTACGCATCACTGGGATGTTTTGATTCAGGTGACTGGTCTAAGCATCAAACGGCTTGTGGAGACTAGATGGAGCAGTCGAGCAGATGCTGTAAATGTTGTGGCAAACAAATTATCAGAAGTCGTCACGGCCCTAGAACAGCTCACAGAAGAAGGAGAAAATGTGACGACAAGAACAGATGCATCTTTAATTCTCACCTCATTACTGTCATTTCCGTTTCTGTCGTTTCTGAAATCTGTTCTGCCAGAAATCAATGATGCCCAGAAGTATCTTCAAACAAAAGGGATGGATCTGCACCAAAGTTCTGTCAAGCTCACAGCTTTGAGAGATTACGTCCTTCAGAATAGGGAAGCAATGGTGGACAGTGCAATGCACGAATCCAAGAAGCTCTGCTCTGAAATGGGGATAAGCATGGAGCGTAGAATTCGCAAAAAGAAACGAATGGATGGTGACAGATCGACTGATGTAGTGATGACATTTGATGCTGAGTTGAGACAGGAAATGCTGTCTGTCATAGACATGTTGACTGAAGAAATATACAGCAGATTTCAACAAGTTCATGATCTTGCAAAGAAATACGCTGTCCTTGCACCGTCAAATCTGCTTGATGATAATTACGATTGCCAGCTCAGCGAAGTTGACGACGAGGTGGAAAAGAGGAAGTCTTGGTCGAAAGGAGAAGATTTAAGTATTTTGTGGAAGCTTCAGGAAACGACGGAATCAACGGACTCTTAGAAGTTTTGAGCTTCATACAGAGATATCGCCTTGGAGATTCTGTCCCTAATATTATTATCTTGCTGCGCATCTTCCTTACCCGAGCTATTAGCGTTGCCAGCTGCGAGCGCTCCTTTTCCAAATTGAAGCTCATAAAGAACTATCTTCGATCTACAATGAGTCAAACAAGGCTTACAGACTTGGCAGTCCTCTCCATAGAGAGGGAGCTTGCTTATGGTCTCAATTTTGATACTGTTATCAAAAACTTTGCCGAAAGGAAAGAACGTAGAGTTTGTTTGTAAATTTTGCATTGAGTTCATGCATTGCAGCAGTTCTTTTTGTAGTCAAATTAACTATTGTGAACATGGCCTGAATAATGAATCATAATTGTTTGTGAGTGTTACGTGACTGTTACAAATAAAACAACTTTACCCAAGTTTCGAAAATAATTTGTACTTTCTGTTTTTTTTTTCTGGCACATTATTAAAAATTATTATTAAAAAAGCCATTAGGTCTTTATCCAGCATCATCAAGCTAATACATACATAAATATAGAGAACTGCAAGAAGATGAAAGACTAGAAATTTAGAAATAATAACAGCAGAGTTAGTAGCAGACTAAAAATTAGATCTTTGAGTGTAGTGTGGGCTCTTCGGATGCTTCCGGATTATCAACGACCAAAGGGGCGGCAAATTTTTCGACCGCCCTGGGCGCCACAAACAGTTGCTACGCCACTGGATTCCGGTCTAAGACCTGAGCAGGAGCAGCTGAGATGGCATTCCCGACACATTTCCCTATTGGAACCGGACAAGGGGTTGACAGAGAGCTGGTGATGCTGAAGGTACAGATGGGACACAAACTGTCCAAAGATGCTGCCCAGATGGCAGGTACAGGGAAGCCAGGTGTTAGACCCAGATGGTCCAAGGAAATGGCAAGGATTGCCAGGAACAGAGATTGTCCAAGGAAATAGGTGGGATATGGATTGTCTAGGGATATAGTTCAGCTTGCCAGGAAAGGGAAGCTGATGCAGAAGATAGTCTGTCCGGATGACAGGAAAAGTGTCACGGGACAGTTGTGGGAATACAGGGGATGAGGAACCTGGGCCCCTGAACTGCCCCTAAGGCTAAGGAAGGGCCCTGTCTTTCCTTAACTTGGGGGTACACTTGAAGGTAGTGAGGCCCAAGCCACCGACCTGTCCCTGTCTCCTGTTTAGCCCTGAGCTAAACCCACCAACCCCCTCCCCAGGAGGTGAGACAGGGAATAAAGTGAATAACACCAAAACAACAAAAGGAAAGACAGATACCTAGGGGTTAAATAACTAAATAATAACAATTAGCTTTCTCTGCTGTAATGCACCGCACAGCAGAGTAAGGCACCAGATGAGGGAAGCAACTGAAGTACAACTGCTCTCAGCAAGCTCCTGACTCCAGCTTGGTTGTTCTCCAAATGGTAGAAATAGCACCAACAGTCAGCTGAAGCCTCAGGAGACCTTTTAAAGGATGGTGGGAGTGGTCTCCACCATCTCCTGACAAGTCAGCAGCAATGTAATTACACCAGAGGCCACCGGGGAAAAGACTGAGAATAACCCCCGGTGGCCTGAAAGGAAAAAGGTTTTAGTATGCAGAGAGAGATCTGCCACAGATCCAAATGTGGATCGTGACAAAAAGATAAAATGTCTCTGTGTTTAACTTGTGCTGCTTGTGTGAAGAATGCAGATAAGAAGATGTCTCTGTGCTTGACTTGTGATGCCTATGTGATGCTGTCTAGTAAAGTTAAGCTGTTCGAAAAAGTCCTCATCTCTGAAGTGATTTGCAGAGCCGACAGCAGCGGCTGAGGGGAATCTGACAGAGACTGCGAGTGTGCTGTGGTGCATGCTGCACATGCAGTTCAAGGGACTTTATCTTTTCATGTACAATATGCTGGGGTGCTCAATGACTGTGACTTAGTGGACTCGCCCACGACTACCACCCCGTGCCACCTTGTTGCACTGTTTTCAGAGATGGGGGTCTTGTTACTGTGCAGGGGAACACTATGTTGCTTTTTCTTCATCTGGCATAGTGTAGAAGTTGGGGGAAAATTGGGGAATGTGCTCTAGATAACTATTATGTTATGAGATGAATACTGGCTGGAAGAAGTGAGTGAGTGTTACCTGTACACTTAAACTATACACTGACACTGTATACAGAGCTCCTGTGTATAATGTCACTGGTGATAATAATAATCTTTATTTTTATATAGCGCTAACATTAGTGTTGAGCATTCCGATACTGCAAATATCGGGTATCGGCCGATATTAGCTGTATCGGAATTCCGATTCCGAGTTCCGATATTTTCGTCATATCGGATACCGGAATCGGGATGTCACTGTCACTGTCAGTGTCCGTCTGTCGGGTCTGTCAGGAGTCAGCGGCACTTACCTGGCAGAAGATCTCCGGCGGTCACGTCCTGGACTGCTTCATGGCCGCCATCCTCTTCTCCCCAGCGGTCACATGCAGTTTCTCGCGATAACTGCAGTGACTGCTGGGTAATCCCGGCCGTAAAGCAGTCAGTCCGATGACGTCACCGCCGGGGAAGCAGGTAATCAGCTGTGCTGCGCCGGGATGTCAGGCTCTGCCTGTCATTGCGATGTAGCAGAGTTGGATCGTCGTGGGACAATCGTTACTATGGACTGCGTCGGACAGGTGGTATACTGTTGGTTTGTTTTTTTTCTTTTTTTACAGGAGATCGATGGCGTCGCAGGAATGAGTGTATAATAAAAGAAATGAAAACTGTGTTGTCTCTTTTATTTCATTAAAATACTTTTTTCTTGCTTTGTCTTTTTTTTATACATTTAATAACTTTGGGATTAATAATGGATCGGTGTCTTATTGACACCTCTCCATTATTAACCGGGCTTATTGTCACCGTGCAATCAACGGTGACAATAACCCCGCTACAGGGCAAGTGGGAAGAGCCGGGTAAAGTGCCACAATTGGCACATCTTTTGATGCGCCAAATGTGGGGCTGCTGTAGCCTGGTATTATCAGGCTGTTGAGGGCCAAAATCCATGGGCCTTGACAGTCTTTTAATACCAGGCCGCAGCAGTCTGCATTTTACTTGGCTGGTTAACAAAAATAGGGGGGATCCCCACGCCGTTTTTTTTTCGAGGGGATCCCCTATTTTTGTTAACCAGCCAAGCTAAGCAGACTGCTGTGGCCTGGTATTATCAGGCTTGCAAGGTCCATGGATATTGGATCCTTACCAGCCTGAAAAACCAGGCCTCAGCGGTCTGCTTCATCTGGCTGGTTAACAAAAATAGGGGGGACCCCACGCTAATTTTTTTCGAGGGGATCCCCTATTTTTGTTAATCAGCCAAGATATGCAGACTGCTGTGGCCTGGTATTATCAGGCTGGCAAGGTCCATGGATCTTGGCTCCTTAACAGCCTGAAAATCCAGGCCTCAGCGGTCTGCTTCATCTGGCTGGTTAACAAAAATAGGGGGGACCCCACGCCAATTTTTTTCGAGGGGATCCCCTATTTTTGTTAATCAGCCAAGATATGCAGACTGCTGTGGCCTGGTATTATCAGGCTGGCAAGGTCCATGGATCTTGGCTCCTTAACAGCCTGAAAATCCAGGCCTCAGCGGTCTGCTTCATCTGGCTGGTTAACAAAAATAGGGGGGACCCCACGCCATTTTTTTTTCGAAGGGAACCCCTATTTTTGTTAATCAGTTCCCTCTGACGTCACTGATTGTGTCCCTGGCTGACCTGAAGTGAAAGTGGAAAGCAATCAATTAAGCTTTCCACTTAAGGGCCCGTCTCACATAGCGATATCGCTACCGAGATCGCTGCTGAGTCACTAGTTTTGTGACGCAGCAGCGAGCTCACCAGCGATATCGCTGTGTGTGACATTCAGCGACGATCAGCCCCCCTGCCGGGTATCGCTGATCGTCGCTGAAATGTCAGGACCTTTGATCGCTGGTTTCCCGCCTGTCACACGCAGCGATGCGTGCCTGTCAGAGGGAAACCAGCGATCAAAAAAAGGTCCTGACATTTCTGCGACGATCAGCGATACCCGGCAGGGGGGCTGATCGTCGCTGAATGTCACACACAGCGATATCGCTGGTGAGCTCGCTGCTGCGTCACAAAACTAGTGACTCAGCAGCGATCTCGGTAGCGATATCGCTATGTGAGACGGGCCCTTAAGCGATGTTACCCGCAGTGTCGCTGTCCCAGATCGGGTCGGGTGACCCGACATGAAATGACACTTGGTGTACATAGGGTTAACCATGTCTTTTCATGTCCTTTGCTATCTAATTTGCACAAACAATTAAATCAGACTATGTGTGCAAAATTTCACACCTCTAGGGGTTAATTAAAGGTGTAAATTCGTAGCAAAAAAGTCCGTTTTTTTTACAACGAATTTACACCTTTAATTAACCCCTACAGGTGTGAAATTTTGCACACATAGTCTGATTTAATTGTTTGTGCAAATTAGATAGCAAAGGACATGAAAAGAAATGTTTAACCCTATGTACACCAAGTGTCATTTCATGTCGGGTGCTTCTGTCTTTTCACTGAAGCCGGCTTTACCCGGCAATTGAATCAAAGGATATTTTACTATGTAGAAGTGTATAAACTATACATATATGTATATATATATGTCACAATGACATGTATATATATATATGTATTCTATGTGTGTATATTTAGTGTTTACAAGGAAAGAATGGGGTTTTTTTAGTTGCGATATTTTGTTCCCATAGACTTACATGGGACTTCTGGTATCGGGTATCGCCGATATTTTAGTGATATCGGCGATACCATTCCGATTCCGATACTTTAGCATATCGGAAAGTATCGCTCAACTCTAGCTAACATATTCTGCAGCGCTTTACAGTTTGCACACATTATCGTCACTGTCCCCAATGGGGCTCACAATCTAAAATCCCTATCAGTATGTCTTTGGAGTGTGGGAGGAAACCGGAGTACCCGGAGGAAACCCACGCAAACACGGGGAGAACATACAAACTCCTTGCAGATGTTGTCCTAGGTGGGATTCGAACCCAGGACTCCAGCGCTGCAAGGCTGTAGTGCTATCCACTGATTAATACCTATACACTATATAACCAGATGTCGGGAAGCTTTTTGGCTGAGAAAGCCATGAACGCCACATATTTTAAAATGTAATTCTGTGAGAGCTATACAATATGTTTAAAACTAAATTCAAGTAAATGTATGCATTTTATGTAAGACCAACACTTTTAAAGTTCAATAAGTCTCTGAATTCTTTTTAATAACGTTGTTATGCTGTTGCTAACCATTGATGAATAAAGTACTTCTTACTATTAATGTGACTTCTGGTGCTGCATGGTTTTGCTGATGGCTTTGTAGTCTTGTTGATAAGTGGTGAGGTTAAGCTTCATGCAGGCGTTGAGACTTCCATCCGTGATAGTAGGTTGGTTTTAATGTTCTTTAGATGTGAGAAAGACTGCTCACATGCATACGTAGAGCCAAACATTGTCAGTACAGCAATACTCACATGCTGCAGTGTGTGGTATGTGACGGGAAGTGCGTTCCAAGTTTTGACAATTAGCTGGACCGCAGGTTGAAGTTTTTTCATTTCTCCCCACTTGTGTTTGCTTGCCAACTCTGCTTGCTGTCGTGCAAGTCTTTCTAAATCTTCACTCAGTGACTTGAACTTATACACCCACATATCTGAGGCTTTCAGGTCAGCAGCTTGTAGCTCAAAATTTCTGAGGGAGTCTCAGGGGGATGTAACTCACGTCGGCGCCGTCCACGGCACACTCGTGTGGATGGGTGATGAACTTAAAAAGACGAGTGCGCTCACGAAATTCTCCAAAGTGCGCTAAGAATAACTGCAGGAGATTAGATGTGAAGCCAGCTAGCTGCTGAAGATCAAGATGTTGAGCAGGGTCACTTGTGTGCATCAATCTTTAAACTCTCCCAGTTTTTCAAAGTGTAGTAAATGACCTGTTTCAATGTCGGCGATGAAGAGTTCTAGCTTGTTTTCAAATGCAAACACTGCTTGTTGAAGGGATAAGACTGTAATTCCAACGCCTTACATTTTCACATTGAGCTGGTTCAGATGTTCAGTCATGTCCACGAGATGGTAGAACTTCAGGAGCTACTCAGTGTTAGCTAACTCAGGAAGCTCGACGTTTTTCATTTCAAGAAAAGTCCGGATTTCGCTCAGAGAAGCCGCGAAACGGCTGAGCACCTTCCCTCTTGACAACCAACGCACATTGCTGTGCAGAAGCCGACCAGGAAAATTATTCCCAGCTTCATCCAGCAGTGTTTTAAGATGGCGATCATTTAAAGCTCGGGCAACAATAACGTTGACCACCTGAATGACCAGCGACATCACCTCACCAAGCTTCTCGCCACACATCTGAGCACAAAGTGCTTCCTGATGTAGGATGCAGTGAAAACTCAGTACACACCAAAATACGTTTATCCATTGGTAGTTTTCATTAGCGAGCTCAGTGAAAGACTTGAATAAATCTTCCCTTCTTGAGCTGTGTCGGCTGGTGACAGGCGCTCCGTGCTGCTCTACCGGGCAGGCGTGGATGTTCAGTTACTGCGGTCAAGTCCTGTGGTAGGATGGTGACCGAAGATTGCAGGACCTGTGTGACGTCAGTGGTCACGTGTAGCCCACGTGACTACGGCAGGTACGAGGCACCGTAAGGACATATCCTATGCATTTCGGAAATCAGTGGTTTCCTTCTTTTTTTTTGTTAAAGATTTCTCCGAGAGCCAGAAGCAGCCATCAAAAGAGCCACCACTGTATTATCTGTACATTGACAAAATATACAGAGCTCCTGGGTATAAGTTCACTGGTGATCACTGTATTACCTGTACACTGACAATATACACTGTACAGAGCTCCTGTATATAATGACACTTATGGTAATATTAGTATTGTGGTTTTTTTTTTTTATAAATGATCAGTATTGTAATATTCAGTCACTATGTGGAGGTAATATGCGGTCCAGTCATGGTGTGACAGTATTTTTTCCTTGTATGTGGTATTATTTGGTCACTATGTGGTGGTAATATGTGGTTCGGTCATGGTGTAGCAGTATTTGTCCCTTGTATTTGGTAATATTCTGTCGCTATATGATGGTAATATGTGGTCTGGTCATGGTGTGGCGGTATTTCTGCTTGCATGTGGTATCATTCGGTCGTTATGTGGTGGTAATATGTGGTCCAGGTGTTATGGTATTTGTTCCTAGTATGTGGTATTATTGGTCATTTTAAAAAATTTATGTGACACATTCCCTTAAAAAATAAATAAAAAATATACCTAAAAGAGTATTGGATATTTTAAGAAATGTTTAATAGGTTAGAGTAGCGTAGGACCGTGCCAAAAGAGTGTACATTGTAATGGTGGCAGCTTAAAAAATCTTTTGGCCAATCCTACCTAGGACAACATCTGCAAGGAGTATGTATGTATTCCGGGTGTTTGCGTGGGTTTCCTCTGAGTTCTCCAATTTTCTCTCACACTCCAAAGATATACTGATAGCGAATTTAGATTGTGAGCCCCATTGGGACAGCGATGATAATGTCTGTAAAGTGCTGTGGAATATGATAGCGCTATATAAGCAAAGGATAATAAATAATAATAATAATAGTAAAACAAAAGTTGGCTATGTATGTGATATGTGTCACGACTCTGTTGTCGGTGTCCCAGGACCAGGGGCTCCTTCCCTGTCCCTAACGCTAGGGGCGCCCTAGCTCGCCCTGTTCCCCGGATTACTTCTGATGGTGAAGACGCCGGAGCCACGTACCTTGTCTTAGCTCCTGAATCCCCTTTCAGTCTGTACCCTTCCCCCACCCAGGGAAGAGTGGATTAGTAGTGTACTGTAATACACCAACCAGACTAAAAAGGTAATACAAACAGGGATGAAGAAAAATACCAATCATACAAATATAAACACATAAACAACAAAAGTAAACACAGGGGAGTGGAGGATGGGGTTACACCAAAGTAGGAGAAGAAAGGGAATTATCACACACTCAAAACATGGCAACAGTCACAGATAAATCCACCAAACACCTTCTCCAATAACAACCACCAAGTACAAGCCATGAGCCAGTGTCCAGATTATATAGGAGATGAGAGTGGTTAACAGTGCACAGCTGAGAGCCTTTACACTCCAGGAGATCTCAACTAAGCAGATTAACCCCTGCACTGCTAAAAGAAATCTACACCATTTAATATGAAGGTGAAGTGCTTCTAATCAGTACAGGAGTAGGAGAAATTAGACGCTGCGGTCTTCTGGCTCCTCTCTGTCACGTAAACCTGTGACAATATGGTGTTCAATGGGAACTGTTACTGTGTGATTGGAAAGGACGTGTTGCAGAAGTGGAGTTTTTCCAAGCGTTAGCAGTGGGACTGTGGAAGGTTCGAGGGGTGGTGGCAGAGCTGGGGTGGAGTCTCAAGGAGGCCCAAAAATGTTGCCAGTATGGGGCCCCGAAATTCCTGGTTGCATCCCTGACAGTGACGGAACACAGTTGACAGAATCATCACAATTTACATCACAAAAGAGGAGTAAATTCCAACAGAAATGTTCTCCAGTGACCCCAGACATCTCTGTAATAATTTATGTCACTTACGTGTTATAAATTATGATTACTCTGTCCGTTGCGCTCTTTTATAAGCACTGTCGGTTGCACTCTATCATTATGACTATCGGTTGTGCCCTTTTATGATGGCTGTCGGTTGCGCTCTCATGATTTTTTTTATGTGCCTGAATGGAAAACTGCAGATACCCTTAGAAAAAACGGAATCCGTCACTGGATTCCGTCTACTGATGGACAGCAACGAATCCTGCGCATATAGGCTTCCATTGTAGCCAACGACGGACGGCGCTGGATCCGTCGCTGTCCAACTTTTCAAAGTACACAAAAAACGTTCCTATGTCCGTTGTCTCTGTCCGACAAAGAATTTCCGACGGATCCGTCGAACGACGGATGAAACGTGCGGCCATCTGACGCTAATACAAGTCTATGAGAAAAAAAACGGATCCAGCACTGGATCCGTTTTTAACAAAAAAAACGACGGATTGTGACTGATGGCAAAAAACTGATGTGTGAAAGAGGCCTTATGATAACCGTCGGTTGTGCTCTCTTATGATTGTCCGTTGTGCTTTCTTATGACTGTCGGTTGCGCTCTCTTATGATAACCGTCGGTTGCGCTCTCTTATGATGACTGTTGCGCTCTTTTATGAAATCC
>JARQOD010010018.1:0-28951 GCA_033576555.1 Oophaga sylvatica | reverse complement strand
CTCTGGTTTTTATGTGTTTTGACAGATTTTTTTACACCGAAATATAATTCAAACATATGAGTAAAAAAAGCTTATTTGCAGTTTAGAATGAGTTAATGCAGCAAGTCAATATTTGCAGTGTTGACCCTTCTTCTTCAGGACCTCTGCAATTCTCCCTGGCAGCTCTCAATCAACTTCTGGACCAATCCTGACTGATAGCAGCCCCATTCTTGCACAACCCAATGCTTTCATTTTGTCAGAATTTTTGGTTTTTGTTTGTCCACCCGTCTCTTGATGATTGACCACAAGTTCTCAATGGGATTAAGATCGGGGAGTTTCCAGGCCAAAGGGCCCAAATCTCTATGTTTTGTTCCCTAGCCATTTAGTTATCACCTTTGCTTTATGGCAAGGTGCTCCATCATGCTGGAAAAGGCATTGTTGATCGCCAAACTCTCTTGGAGGTTGGGAGAAGTTGCTCTTTGGGGGACATTCTGGTTTCCATTCGTATTCATGGCTGTGTTTTTAGGCAAGACTGTGAGGAGCCGATTCCCTTGGCTGAGAAGCAACCCCACACATTTAATTTGGTTTCAGGATGCTTAACAGTTGGCATGGGACAAGACTGGTGGTAGCGCTCACCTTGTCTTCTCCGAATGAGGCGTTTTCCTATGTCCCAAACAATCGAAAAGGGGATTCATCAGAGAAAATAACTTTACCCCCCGTCCTCAGCAGTCCACTGCCTTACCTTTTGCAGAATATCAGTCTGTCCATGATGTTTTTTTCTGGAGAGAAGTGGCTTCTTTGCTGCCCTCCTTGAGACCAGGCCTTGCTCCAAGAGTCTCCACCTCACAGTGCGTGCAGATGCACTCACACCTGCCTGCTGCCATTCCTGAGCAAGCTCTGCACTGCTGGTAGCCCGATCCCGCAGCTGAAACACTTATAAGAGACGGTCCTGGCGCTTGCTGGTCTTTCTTGGGTGCCCTGGAGCCTTTTTGGCAACAATGGAACCTCTCTCCTTGAAGTTCTTGATGATGCGATAGATTGCTGACTGAGGTGCAATCTTTCTAGCTGCGATACTCTTCCTGTTAGGCCATTTTTGTGCATTGCAATGATGACTGCACGTGTTTCTTTAGAGATAACCATGGTTAACAGAAGAGAAACAATGATGCCAAGCACCAGCCTCCTTTTAAAGTGTCCAGTGGTGTCATTCTTACTTAATCATGACAGATTGATCTCCAGCCATGTCCTCATCAACACCCACACCTGTGTTAATGGAGCAATCACTAAAAAGAGGTTAGCTGGTCCTTTTAAGGCAGAGCTGCAATGATGTTGAAATGTGTTTTGGGGGATAAAGTTCATTTTCTAGCCAAATATTGACTTTGCAAGTAATTGCTGTTAAGCTGATCACTCTTTATAACATTCTGGAGTATATGCAAATTGCCATTAGAAAAAGTGAAGCAGTAGACTTTGTAAAAATTAATATTTGTGTCATTCTCAAAACTTTTGTCCATGACTGTAGTCTGAGGCTTAAAAGGACCAAGGGTTCTCTGACGGAGCCTGAGCTTTAAAATAACCCATGTCCTTCACCCCCATTTTACCTTGATTTGTGTACTGAAAGCTTTTGGGGCAATTGTTAATCGTAGAAGAACCAAGCCATTCCACAAAAATGTTATAAGCCTCGAGAATCATGTCCACATACTGAAACAACCTGACAGCAATCATTAGAAAATGTATTGCCTCTTACTGCCGAGAATATAGAGAAACCAATAATGAAATATACTAGGGGGACCCTTGTTCGGTCATCATCTTTCTCATAAGGTATTTTTTCATAATTGAATGACTCTTGCAGATAGTAGTATTGAAAATAGCTAAAAAAAATCTCACTTAGCCAATTTTTTTTCTTTTATGACTGGAAACAGATGAAAGGTGAGAAGAATAATTCACTCAGCAAAGGACAAACTTTGCTAGTGCTGCTAGGGACATACCTAGCACAGACTGTAGGCAGATATGCAACAGATACAGACTTATTTGTGTGTAGGAGGAGTTTACACTTTTCTGACAGTAGATGGCGATGTTGTTACTGTTATACGATTAGTTGAATGTAATGCATATACTTGTTGTACTTTGGTTTCATTTTCTCTCTGGTAAAAGGTCCTTGAGACTTCCTGTTATGCTGTATTAAGAAGCTGATGCATGTACCTCATGTTCTGTGAAGATAAAAGCGGAATTACCCCATATAATTTACTCTCACAAATTTCTTCTACTACCAAACTATGCAACACAGACATCATCAATGTATTTAATAGATCCTGTAATACTGGATTATTGATATCCTTAACACAACCGCCAGAAAGCCCCGAAGTTATCTCACCCTGTCCTGTGCTGTCCTAACACCCTGACGCTACAGCAGCCTCTTCTTGAAGTTGGCCAGCAGTTTGGGGGCATGACCTCTGTCGGAGCCAACCTGCCTTGGAGCGGCACAGAACCTGCAGGAGATGAGCCTCTTCTATGCCTTGCATCATCTACATCCCTGCTCCTGGACATGTATTGCTAGGCCGGAACTTCACTCACCAAAGATGACAGGTCAGGAATGCACTCTCTCCTGGCCTCCGGCAGCAATCCAGCATCCCTGTACCCTGACAACGCCTTTCTCTTGCTAGACTTGGGGAATCAAGACATCAGCAGGTGTCACTTCGGAGCTTCGCGTGGGCGCTGATGTCATCTCCGGAACTGCTCCTCTTCTCCTGCAACGCTTCTCCAGCAGTGGGGGGGAATAAGATGTCAGCAGTCTCCTCACTCTGCCTGCAGGACTACCATTGGAGGTACTTTGTTCATCTTGGGACTGGATATCATCAGGGCTGGGCTGGGTAGCAGCACTCTGGGCTTGTCTGTCATGTAGGGCATTGGCAGGTTCTCCAGACAGCACCTCAGCCACTCTTCTCCTCCAGGCTCCTTGGATCTCTCCACCAACTAATTAAGGAGCACGTCCATCCTGATCTTCAAACTTCAGGATAGAAACGCTCTGTCACTGGCCATGAGGAGGGGCTAAATGGGAAAGACCACTCCCTTCTTCAGCTGATCCACCAATCCTGGGATTCCTAGACTCTGGTAGGGAAAAGATTCTCCAGGTGTTTCTTATCTGCCCAGCAATGGAGATAACAGCCCAAAATCAGAAGGGTTAACCCTTGAAGGAGCTCAGAAACACAAACAGTATTAGTCACACTGATCTTAACCGTTTATATACATCAAAAGCCTTATAATCTCATGTGCCCCCAGTAGTCCCACCCTGTCAACAGGAAGAGACTCTGTTGTTCTGTTGATAGGGAGCAGATGAATCTCTGGCAGGAGCTGTCAATGACCGACACCATTACACCAGACAGGTAGTGTCCTTTGTTACCAACTACATGCCTTTTTTTTAAAGTCTTGGGTATGTACCCTTTAAGCCAAGAGAAAGTTACAGTTGAGTAGTCACTGACAAAGGCAAAAAACCATAAAGATTTCTATGCAAAAGTCAATGACAAGCTGTAAATACAACCCCTTCTTATTTGCTCCAGGTCACATATTAAAATAAAAAACCCTTTATTCTTCCCTCCCTAAGTGGCAGCATTCCTGCGATGTCACCAACACCTCTATTCTATAACTGGATTTTCCCAGATTCCATTGATTCACACTAACATTGTCAGTGTCAGAGGTCACATTAGGCTAATAGAGCAGGTGACATGCGCACACTGTCAGGCAGTCATAGTTTTAGGGGCTGTCCTGCAAACAAATAAAATAAAACGCATGTAATCTGCACAAGACTGTATCAATAAAGTTTTGTCAAAGCCAAATATAAGGGAATATCAAAACCAAAGCAACTTTATCTAAAACTTGACAAACCAAAAAGAGACAAAAATTGCAAAGTCAAAACAATGATAAAAACGTACTCACAAACCTAATGAAAAAACTGAAGTGGCGTAATTTATGGAGACGGTGAAAAAGCACCACCTGACACGAGCCAGACTTAGCGCCCCACCGTGGAGGTTTTTTCATCTGTCCTGGGTGATGTGGTGCACCACTGTCACTCAAAATATTGACCTAATGGGCTGTAAAACACATATGCTGTCCTGTACACAGTTGCTTCTCATCGTTTCAATGGTACAGTACACTTTTAAGCTCTTTCTTTCACATCAGAATGCAGAGCTGACGGCAGGCAGTCATTTCTTGAAAGGCAGTGGAATCCTGAGGGTTATGGCAGCGACTGTAAAAACTGCATCTTCCAGCTCACTCGAAGTGTATGTTATTGTTTCCTGGTTAAAGAATCAGGTATCAATATCTGAAAGGGCGACAGGGAAGTGTGTGGCCCAGCTGCGCAAGGCACACATGTCTCCTGGAAAATGCACAGAAAGGTAACTGTAAAGCCTGATATTCATTCACGCACACTTCTCAGCATTGCCACTAGAGGCATATTAGACTATTTAAGTAGTGTGACGTAGCAATAGTGAGTGATTCTAGTCAGTCTGTGCAGGAGGAGAGGAGTGAGCACATTCTGTTCAGTGTAGTTTAGTTTCTGTTTCAGTCAGAGACAGACGGAAGGAGAGGAGAGTTCAGTCTTGGAGGGAGAGGAGTGAAGACTGAATCCTGACAGAGCTTGTGTAGTTCATGTTTAAAGTGGAGGCTAGTACAGGTGAAGTGAATCATCCTAGCCTAGTCAGAGCTACACCTTAACCTGCTACTCAGAACAAGCTGCCTGTGTTCCTAAGAAAGTGGAAAGTGACTCTCAGAGCGTGCATTGAAATCAGTTGACAGAAGTTCCTGATAGCCACTCGAAGTGGGGTCTAAGAAGGGAAGAAGGAAAGGAATCACAGCAGTTATAACATCGAGTCAACTGAGAACAGGTCAGTGAGCACTGAAGGAAAGCTGACCTTTATACCATTGCTACACGTGCTTATGTTAAGGGCGAGAGCAGGGCGAAGGGCGAGTGGAGAAGTAAGAGTGACAAAGGGACAAATCACTCTCACTCAATTAAACCGGACACCGGGGTCCGAAGCATTGCTAGTACTTCACGTCTAGTAATAAGAAAACCGGAGGCCTTTCTGGACTTCAAGTCACAGAAGGTAGCCCTAAGCGCTGATACGTAACCGGAGCCAGGGAGAACAGGACTTTGAGTCAGTGCACGGCAAAAGTAAGGACTTAGTTCTCTCAACATCTGATAATCAGAGACATAGAAGACTCCACCACAATGTTAGCCGGGCGTAGTTGCTATTGAAAGAGTTGCACTTGACTTTATGCAAGTTTGTACTCACACACATTACAAGGAGAAAGGAGGCCTCTAACCTGCTCAACAGTTCCCTGAATGTGCATTCTCCAACCTAACCAGCTTCCCGGGACATACCTGCAACATCTACAAGTAAAGGTATGGAAAGAGACTGCATTGTGTGAGACTGAATTCTTATCTGCACCCTGCATCACCACCATAGACTTTGAGGGACCAGTCCCACCTGTGGGGGACTTAACACCTGGCTGCCATAACATCCCCTCAGAGATCTACCCTGCAGCGCTGGTCAATCAGATCAGAAACCACAGGTGGCGTCACGAACTACTATAACTACAATCCCCTGTAAATATTCCCCCATTGCATGACCGCCAGGGCCACGGACCGAGCTCTGCTGCCAGTGACATTCCCCATAGACTTCCATGGGCTCGGTTCCGAGTACCCCATAGCCCTGGTACCACCACTGGTGTGCGCGTCAGAAGGAAGTGGAGAAAGAGTATGAAAAGCAGTAGATGATGATGATGACAGTAATTAGGTGCTGCTTGAGAATACGGACTGGCTACATGGAAGATGATCAGAAAAAGAAATAGGGCAGCTTAAGCTGTTTCTGGAGCTCCTACAACACTGACTTGATTTTTAATGATAAGCATGGAGGGCTGGAGACAAAGGAGAAACACTCGCTCCTGTGAAAAAGTAAGCAAAGAAATGTGTTAGCTTAAAAAACAGCAGCTGTGAATCCCTGTAGTATCTTGTCTGTATACTCAATTATCACCAATGACTTATGCTTCCTCCCTTATCCAGGAGCTGTGGTATGCTGGAGCATGAACTGGAGCAGCTCTACATGGTCAGACATAGCAAATAAGACAATACGTAGCAGGGACACATTTATAAGATTACCTCAGCAAAGGAACTTTTTTTTACACAAGCAATTGTGGAACTTATTATTATTATTATTATTTCAAAGTCTATTAATTAACATCTACTTTGGAAATGATTTTTAACAGATGCGGCTCCAGGAATAAGGAAACTTCCATTTCTACCTTACCTCCAGCCTCGTAATGATTACTACTAGTGGTACCTGATCATTGTTTCCAAAATTATTAACCTCTTCCCATCTGAACCAGTTTTCCGACCTTTCACATCTCTTTACCTAAATAAAAAACCACCAATCTCTGGCATAATCTGACACTTATTTCCATATAATCTCTCCCTGCTTTTTCCACAAACTTTAAACCTGCTGACTCTACCAATACGGCTTCATACACACAAAGAGGATTTGGTGAGATTGTGATGTTGGAGCATTTCTGGAGCTATTAGGTAGATTTACAGCAGTGTATTAGCGCCATTCTTATAGGTGACACTGATAGAAGTGCTGTAAATGTGGCCGGTTATGTGGCTATGTGGATACAGATCTTATTCCAGACGTATCAAACCAATAGATGTAACGCTGGTATTCTGTACTTTGTTTTCCAGCGTTACTCTGCATGTCTTTTGCATTAACCCTTTTGCTCCTTTCCCCCTAACCAGCCGGTATACTGTTGTCTGTTACCTGTATGGATGCTGCTCAGTTCCCGGCTCTGCTGCGTACCCGTACTTGCGTGAGTGGCTCCGCTGCTTTGCATGACCGCCCGCATGTGCGGTCCCTGACCTGCTGTAAAAGCCGTCCGTAGCTTGCAAAGTCCTCTGCAGTGGTGCATGACTTACTACGTGTGTGGCAGCAGCCATTGTTGGGTTCCCTCTGTGTTGAGCTGTCTGGCTCTGCATAGGGGGCGCGGCCCACACCTGTCCTGCTTTTATGTGGATTGGGTGTTTACTAGAATTACTGCTCCAGCCTATCGCTGTGAAGCAGCTCATATATAAAGTTCCCCAGCCCTAGTGGGCGTTGCCAGAGCTTCACATTGAATCCACATTGAATCCCTGAACCTAGCCGTATGTGGTTGTGTGTTCAGCTCCTGCTCTGAATTTGATCAGCTCTGGAGAGCTGATTCCCTGTTCCTGCTGTGTCTTGTTCCCTGATCCTGGATCTAACCCGGTACCTGAATGTCTGAACTGTGTCTTGTGTTTCCGCCTATGCTGGGGGCTGATTACCCAGATCGCCGTTCCTGGAGGCTGTATATCCAGGCCTGTTCCTGCTGTGTCTAATTACCTGAACCCCTGATCCTGGATCGCATCCTGTACCTGAATGTCTGAACTGTGTCTTGTGTTTCCGCCTATGCTGGGGGCTGATTACCCAGATCGCCGTTCCTGGAGGCTGTATATCCAGGCCTGTTCCTGCTGTGTCTAATTACCTGAACCCCTGATCCTGGATCGCATCCTTTACCTGAATGTCTGAACTGTGTCTTGTGTTTCCGCCTATGCTGGGGGCTGATTACCCAGATCGCCGTTCCTGGAGGCTGTATATCCAGGCCTGTTCCTGCTGTGTCTAATTACCTGAACCCCTGATCCTGGATCGCATCCTGTACCTGAATGTCTGAACTGTGTCTTGTGTTTCCGCCTATGCTGGGGGCTGATTACCCAGATCGCCGTTCCTGGAGGCTGTATATCCAGGCCTGTTCCTGCTGTGTCTAATTACCTGAACCCCTGATCTTGGATCGCATCCTGTACCTGACTGTCTGAACTGTGTCCTCTGTGTTACGTTCCTGAAATCCTGCTGTGTCCAGAAGTCTGTGCCAGTGACTGTGAATCCTTGCTATATAACCTGAGTTCATCTTGGAAGGAGGAGTCCGGTGTGTGCTGAGTTTCTGTTACTCTGTGCTCAGCTTCTGTGCAATCCCCGGCCAGCTCCCGTTGAGCCTGGCGGGGCTTGCACCAGACCGCTGGGGTTCCTTTTCAGGTCGCTGCCAGATGTCCTGATCCTATGCCTGATGACCATGGCCTGATGTCCGATGTCCGACGACCACTTCCAGATGTCCGTATCCTATGCCTGATGACCATGGCCTGATGTCCGACGACCACTTCCAGATGTCCGGATCCTATCCTCCCTGCCTGATGTCCGGGTCCTGCCGATTGTTGCCAGATGTCCGGAGTCCGATGCCTGTGTTCCAGTCCGTGTTCCTGTGATCCAATCCATGTTCCTGTCCGTGTTCCTGACTCCCTGAGATCCAATCCGTGTTCCTGATGTTCCAGTCCGTGTTCCTGACTCCCTGAGATCCAATCCGTGTTCCTGATGTTCCTGTCCGTGTCCTCCCTGATGACCACTGCCTGATATCCGATGTCCGATGACCACTTCCAGATGTCCGGATCCTATCCATCTCTACCTGATGTCCGGAGCCTGCCGATCGGTGCCAGATGTCCGGAGTCCGATGCCTGTGTTCCAGTCCGTGTTCCTGTCTGTGTTCCTGACTCCCAGAGATCCAATCCGTGTTCCTGATTCGTCTGTTCCTGTTCCTGTGTTCAGTCGTGTTCCGTTGTGTTCCTGACTCGGATCCATCGTTCCTGTGTCCCTGAGATCGTCGTTCCTGATGTTCCGATGTCCTGCCGGTTCCTCCTTGGTCTACCCTGTGATGACGTCTGTCCTGGGTCGGTGTCTGATGTTCTCCTGCTGAGCCTGTGCTACCCTGAGGCCTGAGAGAGAGGCCGTCCTAGTATGCCCGTGCCAGATGACCCTGGACTTCATCAACCCGTGATGACCCCGCCATCGTCTGACGTTCGTCCTGGGCCGGTGTCTGATGTTCTCCTGCTGAGCCTGTGCTACGCCCAAGGCCTGAGAGTGAGGCCATACTAGTATGCCCGTGCCAGATGATCCTGGACTGCATCTACCCGTGATGACCCCGCCATCGTCTGAAGTCTGTCTGAGGTCGGTGTCTGAGTTCTCCTGCTGAGCCTGTGCTACGCCTAAGGCCTGAGAGAGAGGCCGTCCAAGTATGCCCGTGCCAGATAACCCTGGACTGCATCTACCCGTGATGTCCTCCAGCACTCGTCTGTGATCCTGAGTCGTGTACCCTTCTCTGATGTGCGGAATCGGGAGCCCGGTCTTATGTTCTGTTTATGTACTGTGTTTCTTTAAGTAAACTTTATGTTTCTTCTTACCTGAAGTTGTGCGGTGTTGTCTAGTCCTGCAGGTCGCCACCTTGCCCACATGCTCAGCTGCCACGGATCCCGGTCGCTGCCCTTCCCTAGTCCGGGCAGGCCCGGGTCTCCCTCCGTGGTCCAGTGGGTCCACATTCTCTTATCATCTGGGACCCATGCCTCACGTCGTCGTGGACTGGCGGCGTGGGAGCATTGGCTAGCTAGGCAAGCTATGCCATGTCCCGACGCCCCACAGCCGTGGGAAGCGTCACAATAGAAAAGGGTTATTTTCCCTAATTATGAGTTGACACCTGGTGGATTTGTTCCATGAATTTCTGTGACTGACAATGTGTCCCGTCCATCTGAGATTTCTGCCTCGTGTGCATGGATTTCTGTCATCTCCATTCAGGTAAATGGTGAAATCGCTGACGTTTCTGACGTGAATATTTCCTTACTGAGGTCGTCCGGCAGATGGAGATGGAGATGGAGAATTGTTCTAATGTGCTTGATGTGGGAAGAGATGAAAGTTCCCGGCATAAAGTCTATTAGTAAATTTCATCTAGTAAGAAAGTCGCCCAATCTGGAGATTTCCTCCTATTTTCTATATCATGGTTATTATGCTTTGGGGTTTGGAGAGACCCCAGATCATCATAAGGGACATTAAATCCACAGACAATAACTTTTCCGCAAATCAAATCCTGGGAAATTCTGTATGAACAGGAGAATGTGAATTCTGCCTGATCCGCTCATCTCTAATGTTCACTTTGATTTTTGGAAGTCAGAATGGACAAAACCCAGGAATTCTCACATCATTTTCTGGGTGTTTTCTACAACGTTCATTATGCAGGATAATTAATGTCTGCACTTTAGGCTATGTGCACACGTTGAGAATCTTTGCAGAAATTTCCTGAGAAAAAACAGACTTTTTCCCAGGAAATCCGGACACGTTTTTCTCGCGTTTTTTGCGTGTTTTTTGCGGATTTTTCCTGAACATCCTACGGTCAATAATATAGCGGGAAATCTGCAAATTTACCGCGAAATTAATGAACATGCTGCGTTTTTTTACTGCGATACGTTTTTCTCACGGAAAAAACGCACCATGTGCACAAAAATTGCAGAATGAATTCTAATAATAGGATGCTTAATGTATGCATTTTTTAAGCGTTTTTGCAGCGGAAAACCGCCGCAAAAGCACGAAAGAAACGCGAAAAATCCTCAGCGTGTACACATAGCCTCATGGATATGGGTGCAGGGCAGACGGCAACAAATGTGTCATTATCTGTTCTATTGTTATGTTTTTGCCATAAGGGACTTTGTAAAAGAAATAATTTTTTCTGGTTTTCTGAAATGTTTTAACTTTTTAATCCTTGTTGAGGTCTTGAGCATACTTCTGTACTGCTTTGTAACATTATTACCGCACATAGTGGCGACATATACTGCAGCGCTGTACAGAGATAGTCCCCGTCCTCTATGGGGCTCACAATCTTCTCCTTTATTTCTCCTCTATGTCTCGTCCTATATACACGGTTTATGTGGAGCTCAGCATTGTGTCACGTCTAGTGTTGAGCGATACTTTCCGATATTGGGAAATATCGGATCGGATTGGATCGGACCGATACTCAAAAAGTATCGGTTATCGCCTATTCCGATACCGGAAACCAATGCAAGTCAATGGGACAGAAATATCGGAATCAAAATAAACCCTTTCTTTCCTTGTAGGTTAATTCTACATGATGGAAAACAACTAAGAATAATGTAGAATGTATTCGGGGAGGTGAAGGAGACATTAAAGGTATAGAGGTTTAGCCCAATCAAATGGAATAGCAGGAATAAAATTTTTTTTTTAAGACGTTCGGAGTTACAAAGAAATTGACTATGTTGTTAACCTTTTTTTCTATTTTGGCACATATGTATGTTTCACTACTTCCATGCTCTTCACCTTCTTTTTTACTTCTCCCACATTTTCTCCTTCATGATCCTCAGCAGCAGCATCTTTTTCATCAACTTCTTCTTCACCTTATTTATCTTCTTACTCTTCACCTTCTTTCTCTTATTCTTTTTTTTACATTCTTCATATTCTTCTTATTCAACTATTATTCTTCATATTCTACTTCATCTTCTTCCTATTCATCTTCTTCATCATATTCTTATTTGTGACAGGCATTCCTGTAGTTGTTATCTCTAAAAGTTTGAAGATTACACCTTCCATTCTTGCTGTCACAAAAGATTTACAACAGGATTTGTCCGCGTTTAGTTTGGCCTGCAGCAGCAGGCATTTTCCAGGGGCATAACGAGGAGGAACGGACTCACCCCCATACACTGCTTAGTCTTCTGCTTATAATTTAAATCATATCTTTTGCTCTGATTTTTTGTCTTATGCTTAATGTTCTTCTGCTTTTTGTTCTGCTTCTTGGTCTTCTGTCTCTTGTTCTGTATCTTGGTGGTTGTCTTCATGTTCTTTGTCCTCTTGGTTATCTTCTTCTGGGTAATCTTTTTGGTCTTACTTGGGGTGGTCTTCAGGCTCGTCGTCTTCATGGTCGTCGTCTTTGGGGTCGTCGTCTTCTTCAGGGTGGTCTTCAGGGTCGTCGTCTTCAGGGTCATCGTCTTTGGGGTCGTTGTCTTCTTCGGGGTGGTCTTCAGGGTCGTTGTCTTCAGGGTCGTCGTCAGGGAGATCCAGAGTGATTACCAACAACCATTTCAAAAATCTTCAACTTGGAAATGAAGCAGAAGGTACAAGAAGGCTGAGTAACTGCCGAGAACCAGCTGACTGTCCTGGAACCCGGATGGGTAGTAGAAGGAACAAGAGCCAATGGCACTACAGAGGACCAGCTGACGTTACTGGGACATGGTTACTAATCAGGAGGTACCTGTGCTAGAAAGCACTACCAAGGACTAGCAGACGTTGCTGGAACTCGGATACCGAGATGGAGGCACCTAGGCCAAAGGCACTTCCGAAAACCAGCTGACGGTACTGGAACCCGGATGGGTAGCATAAGGTACAAGAGCCAATGGAACTAACGAGGACCAGCTGACTGTGCTGGAACCCGGAGGGGCAGCAGAAGGAACAGAGCCAATGGCAGTACCGAGGACCAGCTGACGGTACTGGAACACGGTTACTAAGCAGGAGGTACCTGTGCTAGAATGCACTACCAAGGACTAGCAGACGTTGCTGGAACTCGGATACCGAGATGGAGGCACCTAGGCCAAAGGCACTGTTGAAAACCAGCTGACGGTACTGGAACCCGGATGGGTAGCATAAGGTACAAGAGCCAATGGAACTAACGAGGACCTGCTGACTGTGCTGGAACCCGGAGGGGCAGCAGAAGGAACAGAGCCAATGGCAGTACCGAGGACCAGCTGACGGTACTGGAACACGGTTACTAGGCAGGAGGTACCTGTGCTAGAAAGCACTACCAAGGATCAGCAGACGTTGCTGGAACTCGAATACCGAGATGGAGGCACCTAGACCAAAGGCACTGCCGAGAACCAGCTGACAGTACTGGAACCTGGATGGGTATCAGAAAGTACCCATGAAAACCAAAGTTGCAAGCCCGCGAGCCGGCCACAGTTACCGAATCCCACAGTCCTACAGGGGGTGCTTGTCCTATTGGCACTACGGAAACAGCCTTTAGTTCCATATCCTGCAGCCCACATAGGAAGCACCTAAACTGCAGGCACCATAGAGTCGGCAAACCCGACCGCAACACGACAGGCAACGTATTGGAGGCAAAGTGACGTTGACACTGCCCGGAAACAGCTGGCGTGCTGGAACCAGGCTGGGTAGGAGGGAGTACCCGTGCCAAAGACACTTCTGAGCAGCAACTGGCGATGTTGGAGCCCAGGGATGAGAGTAGAAACAAAGTGGAGGAAAAGGCCTAATTGGAACAAGTTTAAAATCTGTATTTGTGTGAGTGTGGACAGAGCAGGAGACATTGCCGGCTACACAGCTGGGGATCAGCTGACATTACTGAACCCCAATAACACAGGAGCATATGTTGACTGTGCAGACGGCACTTTGAGCAGCAACTGGCAGGGTTGGAGCCCAGGGATGAGAGTAGAAACAGAGTGGAGGCAGAGGCCTAATTGGAACAAGTTTAAAATCTGTACTTGTGTGAGTGTGGACAGAGCAGGAGACATTGCCGGCTACACAGCTGGGGATCAGCTGACATTACTGAACCCCAATAACACAGGAGCATATGTTGACTGTGCAGATGGCACTTCCGAGCTGCAACTGGCAGTGTTGGAGCCCAGGGATGAGGGTAGAAACAGAGTGGAGGCAGAGGCCTAATTGGAACAAGTTTAAAATCTGTACTTGTGTGAGTGTGGACAGAGCAGGAGACATTGCCGGCTACACAGCTGGGGATCAGCTGACATTATTGAACCCAATAACACAGGAGCTAGTGTTTTTCTCTGTGCATACAGCACTTCTGAGCAGCAACTGGCGGTGTTTGAGCCCAGGGTTAATCATGGTGTGGGCTGAGGCCTAATTGGAGCATTCCCTGCTACACAGCTGGGGATCAGCTGACATTACTGAACCCCAATAACACAGGAGCATATTTTGACTGTGCAGACGGCACTTCCGAGTAGCAACTGGCAGTGTTAGAGCCCAGGGATGACAGTAGAACAGAGTGGAGGCAGAGGCCTAATTGGAACAAGTTTAAAATCTGTACTTGTGTGAGTGTGGACAGAGCAGGAGACATTGCCGGATACACAGCTGGGGATCAGCTGACATTACTGAACCCCAATAACACAGGAGCTAGTGTTTTTCTCTGTGCAATCAGCACTTCTGAGCAGCAACTGGCGGTGTTGGAGCCCAGGGTTAATCAGGGTGTAGGCTGAGGCCTAATTGGAGCAAGTGTTTTATCTGATAAGTTTTGAAATTGGAGGGAGCAGGACTAAAGGGCCCGTCTCACATAGCGATCTCGCTACCGAGATCGCTGCTGAGTCACTAGTTTTGTGACGCAGCAGCGAGCTCACCAGCGATATCGCTGTGTGTGACATTCAGCGACGATCAGCGCACCTGCTGGGTATCGCTGATCGTCGCTGAAATGTCAGGACATTTTTTTGATCGCTGGTCTCCCGCTGACAGGCACGCATCGCTGCGTGTGACAAGCGGGAGACCAGCGATCCGCTGGTAACCAAGGTACACAGCGGGTTTCCAGGCGCGGGGCTGTGCCTAGAAACCCGCTGTGTACCTTGGATACCAGCGCCCTGATGCAGGGGAGCTGGTATCCAAGGTACACAGCGGGTTTCCAGGCACCGCGCAGCGCTTGGAAACCCGACGTGTACCTTGGTTACCAGCGCCCTGCATCAGGGCGCTGGTATCCAATGTACACTGCGGGTAACTAAGCGATGTTACCCGCACTGTCGCTGTCCCAGATCGCTGCCTGAGCTGCCTGTTTGACAGCTCAGCAGCGATCATATAGCGATACACCAGCGATCCTGACAAGTGCATATCGTTGTCGGGATCGCTGGTGTATCGCTATGTGAGACCCAGCCTTTATTGCCGGACACACAGCAGGGGATCAGCAGGCGTTACTGAACCCCACTAACACAGGAGCTAGTGTTTTTCTCTGTGCATACAGCACTTCTGAGCAGCAACTGGCGGTGTTGGAGCCCAGGGTCAATCAGGGTGTAGAAATTACATAAAGAGTAGATGCCTAGTTCCGTGGCACTTCAAAATGTATATACTCAAAACAAGAGAAACGGAAGCTTTACTACCATAAAATGATGAATTTTATTCCAAAATATTTAAATATAGACATTTAAAATATAAGCGCATATATGCACATGGCGACAACAAATGCAACAAAAAAAGCCTACACAGGGTATAGGGGTTCAAATGAATGCATACAAGTAGATTTCATAATCCATTAATGCTGCCTAAAGAACGGTATGTACACCTGTAATATAGTGCAGACAATGTATGTAGGACTAGTCATCATCATCATTATAACTTATATGTGACAGTCAAAAATACACTCATTGAGGACAACTCTTAGTTCACACCCCATATATTAAAGGTCCAGCATGTAATCCTGATAATATGGCGCAATAATCATGCATAACCTAGAAAAAGTGCATTGTGCAAATAGCTATGTATGCCTGCAAGTGCAGGTGAAACACGGCAACGGATATAAAAGGTATATGCTCTCTATGTATCAGAGTGCATAGCGACTGATGGCGAATGGCGATATAATACTCTACCTCAATAAAGGCTGCGGCACCCCTCATGCGCGTTTCGCTTGTAGCTTCTTCAAGAGGGGAAGTGCGTGTATGCTTGCGCGTCTGTTTTGCCGCCCAGACTGGATTCCTGCTCTGACGAGTCGGTTAGGGGAGCGGCTGGGCATCATATGACGCTGACTTGCAGTGACGTTGTTAAGGGCTTGCGGAACGCACCTAATAGATATTAAGGAGAGGTGCGTTCGCAGCCCGGGGTCCACCGTGCAGGCAGAGCCTGCTGCTAGTAAGATGGCGTAAATAGGTGGTATAAGCGAACTCTGTTATCCCGCAGAGTCGCAGATGTAAACGCCGTAGCACTATATGGTGGAATAAGCGGTCTCTGTTAACTCACAGAACCACTGTAACAAAGACTGTGTCCTGTTAGACTCACAGGGAACACAGATGACTGCTAAGCGGATTGCAGTCTGTGGTCATGCAATCAGAACCCAAGCAGTAATCTTCTAACTGGAGTAGCTGGTATTCTAATGGCGTTTTCAGCCGAGCCCTGAACACGTGCATACAATCTCCTCACCAGAGGTGCCGGTATTCTAGGGGCTTATTTCAGCCAGACCTAACCACATGCATACATGACCACACTGGCGCAAGCACATAACAGATTTGATACTAGCACATGGCGGCCCAGCCATGCCACCCTTTTATAGTAGCAACTGCAGGACCTACCAGAAAAGGACCAATGCGAAACCATTCCAGAACACATGTAGTTTCAGGACCTACATGGCGGACCAATGGGAGTCGCTGCTGCAACCGAGCATGTGACCCCTGATCTCCAATGGGAGATCTTGCCCTGGGCATGCTCAGATGGAGAAAGCTGGGACTTAGTTCCCGAACTGCCTGCTCCAGCACTGGTTTTAATAGAGGAACCAGGAAAGACCACAACAAGCCTCTGCACAGTGTTAAACTGGGCTAGACGCTGAGACCGACGTCTCTGCTGAGCAGGCTCCACTGCGGCCAGAAATGGATGGGGGACCGCAGCGGGACTGGTTCGAGACTCCCCTTGTGCAGCAGCGGGAACTCAAATCCTAACAGCCGTTGCGCAGCGTTCATCAGCGGTAGCGCGCTACAAAGCCACCATCATGACTGATTCCCTATATACATGCACCTAAAAGCAACCATACACGCACGTTCTCTCTTGAAGAAGCTACAAGCGAAACGTGCGTGAGGGGTGGCGCAGCCTTTATTGAGGTAGAGTATTATATCGCCATTCGCCATCAGTTGCTATGCACTCTGATACCAAGATAGCATATACCTTTTCTATCCGTTGACGTTGTTTCACCTGCACTTGCAGGCATACATTGCTATTTTCACTATACACTATGCACTTTTTCTAGCTTATGCATGATTATTGCGCCTTATTATCAGGATTAGATGCTGGACCTGTAATATATGGGGTGTGAACTAAGAGTTGTCCTCAATGAGTGTATTTTTGACTGTCACATATAAGTAATGATGATGATGACTAGTCCTACATCCATTGTCTGTGCTATATTACAGGTGTACATAGCGTTCCTTAGGCTGCATTAATGGATTATGAAATGTACTTGTATGCATTCATTTGAACCCCTATACCCTGTGTAGGCTTTTTTGGTTGCATTTGTAGTTGCCATGTGCATATATGCGCTTATATTTAAAATGTCTATTTTTAAATATTTGGGACAAAAATTCATCATTTTATGGTAGTAAAGCTTCCGTTTTTCTTGTTTGGAGCATATCAATCAGGGTGTAGGCTGAGGCCTATGTGGAGCAAGTTTAAGATCTGATGTTGTGTGCATGTGGAGGGAGCAGTAGACATTGCCGGACACACAGCAGGGGAACAGCTGTCGTTACTGAACCCCACTAACAAAGGAGCTTGTGTTTTTCTCTGTGCCGACGGTACTTCTGAGCAGCAACTGGCAGTGTTGGAGCCCAGGGATTACAGTTCAGGTGATAGAAACATGAACACAACAGGAGACATGGATACTGTCGCCAACCAATTATTTAATCTGAAACCGGACAGGCAAATTCAGGCGAGATCCAGGCCTTGTTCATTTTCAGAAAAGTAAGGCGGTCAACGTTATCGGAGGATAGTCGCATGCGACATTCTGTTAGTACACCACCTGCGGCACTAAAGACGCGCTCCGATAATACACTAGAAGCAGGGCAAGCCAGCACCTCCAATGCATACTGACTAAGCTCTGGCCATGTATCCAGCTTAGAGACCCAAAACTTGAAGGGGGAAGAGCCGTCTGGGAGTACACTGAGAGTGCAAGACATGTAGTCTGTCACCATCTGATGGAAATGTTGCCTCCTGCTGACTGGAGCCATCTGTGATGGTGTAGACATTTGTGGCGGGGACTAGTGTTGAGCGATACTGCTCGATATCTAAAAATATCGGATCGGAATGGTGTCGCCGATATCACTAAATATCGGCGATATCCGATTCCGATACCGGAAGTCCCATGTAAGTCTATGGGAACAAAATATCGCAACTAAAAAAACACTTTCTTTCCTTGTAAACACAAAATATACACACTTACAATACATATATATATATATATATATATATACATGTCATTGTGACATATATATATACATATATTTATAGTTTATTCACTTCTACATAGTAAAATAGCCTCTGATTCAATTGCCGGGTAAAGCCGGCATTTGTGAAAAGACAGAAGCATCCGAGGGTCCAGTCGCCACAGAGATGTTGCATCACACCCAGCGGTGTGACAACTTACTCTCAGGTAAGGAGGAAACACCCCATTGACTCCAACCACTGCATTCAACAGTACACTATGCCAGCTGAGTGTAGGCGGACCCAATGGGATGGTCTAGCTCAGGCTGGTTAGAACAGGGTGTAGCTAGTTGGATGGGGGGGTTGAGGCAGCCTTATGCTGCATGTCTTTGTAGTAAGAATTGTTTCCTTTCCTGCTTTCTTACTACGTCGCATACTCCACTCTGCTACATCACTCTGCACCATTGCTCTATCTCACATCTATTTGCCCTGGAAGGATACCGTCTTACCTGTAGAAGACTTATCACCTAGCTGCACTACACCATCCCTGCCAGAGGACCTGCACAGCAGCGCTGGTCACCCTGACCAGGTACTACAGGTGGCCTCACGACAAACTACACAAACATTCTATCATCCCCTGGAAATATCCCACATTCCAGTGAGCGACCAGGGCACGGACATAGCTGTGCTACCCGTCACATCCCCCATAGAAGTCGATGGGCTTGGTGCCGAGTACCCCCAAAACCTGTGGCTCTGTGCGACTCAACTTTGGCGTCACGAACAGGATTCAGAAGCACGCTATAAGCGAGTCCTGTGTGCCTTAATTGAACTGTTTTTTTGCTTGAGAATTGCAAAAATCATCATAGACTGTATTTGCCATTTTTCCGTCATATCTGCGCCACGAGGCACAGGTGAAGAATAAGGGCGTGCTCTCGTGGGCGTACACTCACTCCGTGGCGCGAAAACGATGTCCGCACACTCTAAATGTTACTGCAATGTAAGATCGTGCCCCACAGCTCTGGAGTTCCGCCTCTTCATCCTCCTCAGTGGGCGGAAACGAACGCGAAGGTCCCGCCTCCCTACAAAAGATGTCTCCTCTCCTGATGCTAATGACACATGTGACTTGGCAGAGATGGCGAATGGACGTGAGCAGAAGTGGGAAGGGATGGAGGAGTCAGAGCTCTCCCCCCACGGAAGCGACCCGATCGCCACGGAGCCACCGTTTGGCACCCGGCCTGGAAACCCTCCTACGCTGGAAGAAGCGGAGGATACCCTGAGAGACCTGGCCCGGCACCGGGAGGAGGTCGCCAGGATGGAAGCGAGCTGGCAGGCCCTAAAACTACAATTGGAGCGGCGCCAATCCCTCTTACCCCCTGAAGTGTCTGTACCGGAAGGTGAGGCACCCGTTCCAGTAGAGGAGGCCGTGCGGGCATCCCAGCCCTTGCAATCTGAACCGGTTGCCAGTATCACAGTGGAGGCACCCGTTCCTGCAGAAAACGCCGCACCAGCACCCCAGATCCCGCTGTCTGCCCCCGTCGCTGAGGCAGAAGAAGCGACACCCGTCCTCATGGAGGAGGCCGCGCAGGCACCAGAGCTCTACCTGCCTGTACCGGAGCCCCGACCGTCATCTGTTCCAGAGCCGGCTGCTTCCGCCACAGGTGAGCGCCGCCAGGACTGGCGGGCGCCAGGAGAGCTGCCGCAAACCGTACATCGTAAGCTGGCGTTTGATGGTGGAGACATGGAGATGCTGGTGGAGGAGAATTACAACCGGCATCAGGAGGAAGAGTGGAGACGTCGGGAGCGGGAAGCAGAGCGACAAAGGGAGCAGCGAGAATCCCAAAAGCTTCGGCAACGTCACCTGGAGAAGGACCTGGCAGAGAAGGCACGTATGAGAAAGGATAAAAGTACGGTGAGGGAGCCGCGGCGTAAGGGTGCAGTACGGAACTTTAAGTTAAAAGGTGGTTGGGGCTTCATCCAGGAGCCAGGACTTTATTTAGAAGTTTTTGTAACCCGGCGGGACGTGAAGGCTCACCTCCCAGAAGGACACCCGGGGAGGGACCTGTTGCCAGGAGACTTGGTGACTTACACCCGACACTGGGGTTACAATGGATGGTACGCCCTAAATGTTACCAGGTGCGACCCCTACTCCCCAGAGTGTCAGGAAACTGACAGACCCTACGAGCCTTCAGCCTCCCCCAACCAGGCCTCTGCACAAGTCCCACCCCACGCCGTAAATCTCCCCAGCCTCCCTCAGTGGTCTCCTCAGCAGCCCCAGCTATGGACATGATAATGATAGCTGGCCCGTACCCGGCGCCTGTTAGGCCCCCTGGGGTTCGTTCAGTCCGGGACATAGGGGTCCAGACCCGGAGGGAGATGAAAGAGGTGGCCACACAGACCCAGATAGCGGGTCACGACGTAACTGTACAGGCCACACGACGTCATCAGGTCTGGGTGGACCCTCCTGTCACGGATGTTTGGCAAGCTCCAGAAGAGTACCAGGTGGTACCTGGAAGAGGCCAGCCAAATAAGTCTAAATAACCCGGACAGGGTATCTGTATGTAAATAGTTAAATTATTGATGTACCCGGACGGGTGAATGTTCATAAAAAGAAGTTTATTGTTGCCTTAATATACCCAGGTTGGGTAATGGTTTGATGTACCCGGACGGGTGAATGTTCAGAAGAACAAGTTTATTGTTGCCTTAATATACCCAGGTTGGGTAATGGTGTTTCACTGTAATGAAAATGTTGAACTTTGAAGCCATGAACTGTACTGGCTCACAAACTTTTCTGTAAATAGTTGGCACTTCGGTGCTCCATCTTGGTTTTACAAAAAACTTTACTGTGCACTATTTTCAACTACCTCAGAAACTAAAAACCGTTTGGTGTGGCCGAAAGTGAGGTCTGCTCAAGGAAAGTCTTGCAGCCCACCCAAGACCACAGTTGGAGGTTTGGAGCGGGTCCTCCACAAGCACAAGTAAAGGACACTGTGAAGTTACCCCGGTGGGGGTAGTCCTAAGAAGTCTCCACGAACTTCGGCACTAATGCTATTTGCACTTTTGTTGAATATGTATTTATTAACACACATGTATAACACATATCAAGGGTATGAACAGTAACAAAACATGTCACATAATATAAGCCATTTGCACTTTTGTAATGTTATTATTAAATTATATGCAACGTTTAACTTGAAGTGTTTCCTGCTTTCTTACTACGTCGCATAGTCCACTCTGCTACATCACTTTGCACCATTGCTCTATCTCACATCTATCTGCCCTGGAAGGATAGCGTGTTACCTGTAGAAGACTTTTCACCTACCTGCACTACACCATCCCTTCCAGAGGACCTGCACAGCAGCGCTGGACACCCTGACCAGGTACTACAGGTGGCGTCACGACAAACTACACGAACATTCTATCATCCCCTGGAAGTATCCCACATTCCAGTGATCGCCCAGGTCACGGACCGAGCTGTGCTACTCGTGACATCCCCCATAGAAGTCGACGTGATCGGTGCCGAATACCCCCAAAACCCCTGTCTCTGTGCGACTCAACTTCCCTCACTGTGCTGGCACTTTACATTTACAAATGCCTCTGGGTTTTTTTTTTGGGGGGGTGGGGAACATTCAGACTTTTGCTATGGGGCCCCATGATTTATATGTACGCCCTGCTGCTGAGGCATGGTATTTAAGGCTGTTAAGGAGCCAACATACATGGACCTTGCCAGCAGCGTCGGACTGGAGTACCTTGGGCCCACCAGAGAAAATATATTCTTGCGGCCCAACATCATACTTCCCAACCTTTGAATAAGGGAAAGAGGGACAAAGGCTGTGGCACGCTGTGCATGCTGCAGAAAATTTTAGGCCATGCCACGTTGCACCACAGACTGTCCAGGAGTTGGTGGATGCTTTAGTCCAGGTGTGGGAGGAGATCCCTCACGAGACCATCCGTCGCGCTCATCAGGAGCATGGCCAGAAGTTGTAGGGAGGTCATACAGCATACCTCCCAAATTTGGAAGACAGGAAAGAGGATTAAAGGCTGCGGCTGAAAATTTTAGGCCACGCCCCGACAACACCCATTTCACAGCTAATCACACCCATATCCTCGCCCCAAGCGTAACCATTTAGCACTGCTGATCACACTGACTGGTAATGAGGGCACAGTGGCTGGTACTGAGGAAAAGAAAGAAAGAGCAGCGAGAGAGAAAGAACAAACAGAGAAAGAAAGAGAGGAAAGAAAGAAAGGAGAGAAAGAAAGAACAGAGAAAAAAGAACAGAGAGCGAGAAGGAAAAACAGAGAGCGAGAAAGAAAGACTAGAGAGAGGCCATAGGGTAGCTAGGGTTTTGGTTTAGTGGGGGCAAAACTTCTGAGTGGGCCCATCATCAGAGAACCTCAGCAAATGACCGCGCTGTTGGCCAAAATAATCTATATATAAAAAGACCAATATTGATATTACCGCCATATGGTCTGTGTTAAATAATACCAGTCCTACAGAACATATAGATTACAGCACAGGTACAGATAATGACTTACCGCTGATGTTCTTTCTAATGGAATTGTTCACTTTTCATGTCTTTTCCATCTGGCCCACACCGACATGACGACTTCTCCAGCCAGGATTCGACTGCAGCCCCATTAAAAAAAAAATTAAAAAAAAACTCACCTCCCGGCTCCTGTGCTGCTCACTGTTCTCCCTCTCAGCGTCTGACAGCGGGCGCCAGCAGGTGATGTTATTGCGCCCGCTGTAATACGCTGAGAGGGGGATTATGGGAGAGAAGGAGCGCTCGCTCCTTCTCTCTCCATGCGGTCAGCTTTATCGGCTGGATGCCGATACAGCTGACCCTCCGATGACGGGTGGGGGGCCCACTGCTGGCACCGGGCCCCCCCAACGCCTGTTCAGGCCCCATAGATTCCGGGCGGCAGAGCAGGGAGAGCGATTCTCCCTGCTCTGCCGCAGAATGTAACTGTATCGTAGCTCCGGGTGGGCCCCCTCAGAGCGCGGGCCCCGGGGCCACCGCCCCCTCTGCCCCGCGACATATCCTTTCAAATCAGGGCCCACCACGCAGGAGCTGGGGCCCACCGTAGGTTTCTCCGGTGTCCCGGTGCCTCAGTCTGACCCTGCTTGCCAGCCTGATAATACCAGGCCACAGCAGTCTGCATATCTTGGCTGGTTAACAAAAATAGGGGATCCCCTCGAAAAAAAATTTGGCGTGGGGTCCCCCTATTTTTGTTAACCAGCCAGATAAAGCAGACTGCTGAGGCCTGGTTTTTCAGGCTGGTAAGGATCCAATATCCATGGACCTTGCCAGCCTGATAATACCAGGCCACAGCAGTCTGCTTAGCTTGGCTGGTTAACAAAAATAGGGGATCCCCTCGAAAAAAAAACGGCGTAGGGGTCCCCCTATTTTTGTTAACCAGCCAAGTAAAATGCAGACTGCTGCGGCCTGGTATTAAAAGACTGTCAAGGCCCATGGATTTTGGCCCTCAACAGCCTGATAATACCAGGCTACAGCAGCCCCACATTTGGCGCATCAAAAGATGTGCCAATTGTGGCACTTTACCCGGCTCTTCCCACTGCCCTGTAGCGGTGGCAAGTGGGGTAATAAGGGGTTAATGTCACCGTTGATTGCACGGTGAGAATAAGCCAGGTTAATAATGGAGAGGTGTCAATAAGACACCGATCCATTATTAATCCCAAAGTTTTTAAATGTATAAAAAAAAGACACAGCAAGAAAAAAGTATTTTAATGAAATAAAAGAGACAACACAGTTTTCATTTCTTTTATTATACTCTCATTCCTGCGACGCCATCGATCTCCTGTAAAAAAAGAAAAAAAACAAACCAACAGTATACCACCTGTCCGACGCAGTCCATAGTAACGACAGTTCCACAACGATCCAGGTCTGCTACATCGCAATGACAGGAAGAGCCTGACATCCCGGCGCAGCACAGCTGATTACCTGCTTCACCGGCGGTGACGTCATCGGACTGACTGCTTTACGGCCGGGATTACCCAGCAGTCACTGCAGTTATAGCGAGAAACTGCATGTGACCGCCGGGGAAAGATGATGGCGGCCATCAAGCAGTCCAGCCCGTGACCGCCGGAGATCTTCTGCCAGGTAAGTGCCGCTGACTCTTGACAGACCCGACCGACGGACACTGACAGTGACAGTGACAAATCCGATTCCGGTATCCGATAAGACGAAAATATCGGAACTAAGTATCGAAAGTCCGATAGAGCTAATATCGGCCGATACCCGATACTTGCGGTATCGTATCGCTCAACACTAGCGGGGACACAAAACTTTGCCACATTTGGGCCATACTGGTCTTGCCTTGTTCAGAGGCGCTGCTTCTGCTCCCTCTTGGTGAAGAGCTTCCTCAACTTCCTTGACGCACAGAGCTGCTTTGTAAAGCACTAGCAGCACTGCTCTCAGGTGGAATGGAGAACATGATGGAATGAACCAGTGTGTCTTGGTACTCCCGCATATTTACGTTCAGGGTTCAACGGTGTTATGAGGCTTTGTAAGTTGTCCCGGTAGCAAGAATCTAGGAGGGTGTACACCCAATAATCAGACGTGGTGAGAATGTGGGCGATGCGGCGGTCGTTTCTCAGGCACTGCAGCATGAAATCAACCATGTGCTGCAGACTCCCAACTGGCCAAGAAACGCTGTCCCCTGCAATAGGCGTCATCTCTGCCTGCTCTGCATCACCCCACCCTCGCTCTACATACTGACTACTAGAGCATTGAGTACCTCCCTCCTCTGGAGAGATGTCTTCCTCCTCCATTGACTCCTCCTCATCCTCCTCACAAAGTGTCCCCTGCCTAGGACTTTGTGAGGAACCACGTTGCGCAGACTGTCCAGAAGCAGATGGCATTTGTGACTCCTCATCCACCACCTCTTCCAAAACCTCATCCCTTAGTGCTTCAGTGTTTTTTGAAGCAGGCAGATAAGGGGGACAGTCATGCTGACTAATGCATCATCTGCACTCGTCATCTGCGCGGAATCATCGAACGCATGCAAAACGTGGCAGATGTCCTTCATAGAGGCCACTCAGTGGTGTTGAAGTGTGAATGGCGCGCAGTGCTACTTGTTTGCGCCTGATGCAGCTGGTACTCCATTATTGCTGCCTGCAGCTCACACAACTGCTGCAACATATGTAACGTGGAATTCCACCTGGTGGGTAGGTCATATATGATGCGATGTTCCGGAAGGCGGAATTGGCGTTGCAGAGCTGCAATGAGCGATCTTGCCATGCTGGAACGACGCAAGTGAGCGCACTCTATGCAAACCTTTTGCAGCAGTGCATCAAGATCCGGATTGTCCTCAAAAAACTCTTCACGACCAAGTTGAGCACATGTGCCAGACATGGTATGTGAGTGAGTTTGCCTAGGCCCAGAGCTGCCACCAGATTTTGGCCATTGTCACACACTACCAAGCCTGGCTGGAGATTCGCTGGCACAAACCACACGTCGCTCTCCTGCTTGAAGGCATTCCAGAGCTCCTGCGCTGTGTGGCTTCGATTCCCCATAGAAATTAATTTCAGGACGGCCTGTTGACGTTTGGCCACGGCTGTGCTCATATCGGTCGTAACAGGTAAGCGTTCACTGGTCCATGTGGAGGTAGACCGTGACGGCTCCTGCAGCGATGATTCTGAGGAACTGGAGTATGAGGAGGAGTCAATGTGCTGAGAACCAGCTGACGGTACTGGAACCTGGATGGGTATCAGAAGGTACATATGAAAACCAAAGTTGCAAGCCCGCGAGCCGGCCACAGTTACCGAATCACACAGTCCTACAGGGGGTGCTTGTCCTATTGGCACTACGGAAACAGCCTTTAGTTCCATATCCTGCAGCCCACATAGGAAGCACCTAAACTGCAGGCACCATAGAGTCGGCTAACTCGACCGCAACACGACAGGCAACGTATTGGAGGCAAACTGACGTTGACACTGCCCGGAAACAGCTGGCGTGCTGGAACAGGCTGGACAGGAGCCGTGAAGTACCCTGCGATGCCAAAGATCACACTTCTGAGCAGCAACTGGCGATGTTTGTGAGCCCAGGGATTGTTGAGTAAAAACAGAGTGGAGGCAGAGGCCTAATTGGAGCAAGGTTAAAATCTGTACTTGTGTGAGTGTGGACAGAGCAGGAGACATTGCCGGCTACACAGCTGGGGATCAGCTGACATTACTGAACCCCAATAACACAGGAGCATATGTTGACTGTGCAGACGGCACTTCCGAGCAGCAACTGGCAGTGTTGGAGCCCAGGGATTAGAGTAGAAACAGAGTGGAGGCAGAGGCCTAATTGGAACAAGTTCAAAATCTGTACTTGTGTGAGTGTGGACAGAGCAGGAGACATTGCCGGATACACAGCTGGGGATCAGCTGACATTATTGAACCCCAATAACACAGGAGCTAGTGTTTTTCTCTGTGCATACAGCACTTCTGAGCAGCAACTGGCAGTGTTGGAGCCCAGGGTTAATCAGGGTGTAGGCTGAGGCCTACTTGGTGCATTGCCGGCTACACAGCTGGGGATCAGCTGACATTACTGAACCCCAATAACACAGGAGCATATGTTGACTGTGCAGACGGCACTTCCGAGCAGCAACTGGCAGTGTTGGAGCCAAGGGATGAGAGTAGAAACAGAGAGTGGAGGCAGAAGCCTAATTGGAACAAGTTTAAAATCTGTACTTGTGTGAGTGTGGACAGAGCAGGAGACATTGCCGGATACACAGCTGGGGATCAGCTGACATTACTGAACCCCAATAACACAGGAGCTAGTGTTTTTCTCTGTGCATACAGCACTTCTGAGCAGCAACTGGCGGTGTTGGAGCCCAGGTTAATCAGGGTGTAGGCTGAGGCCTAATTGGAGCACGTGTTTTATCTGATGAGTTTTGAAATTGGAGGGAGCAGGACTTATTGCCGGACACACAGCAGGGATCAGCAGACGTTACTGAACCCCACTAACACAGGAGCTAGTGTTTTTCTCTGTGCATACAGCACTTCTGAGCAGCAACTGGTGGTGTTGGAGCCCAGGGTCAATCAGGGTGTAGAAATCACATATAGAGTAGTTGCCTAGTTCCGTGGCACTTCAAAATGTATATACTCCAAACAAGAGAAACGGAAGCTTTACTACCATAAAATGATGAATTTTATTCCAAAATATTTAAATAAAGACATTTAAAATATAAGCGCACATATAGTAACATAGTTATTAAGGTTGAAGGAAGACTTTAAGTCCATCTAGTTCAACCCATATCCTATCCTAACCTGCCCTAACATGTTGATCCAGAGGAAGGCAATAAAACCCCAAGTGGCAAACAGTAAGCTTCACATTGGGGAAAAAAATTCCTTCCCGACTCCCCATACGGCAATCAGACTAGCTCCCTGGATCAACGCAGTATCTAGGAAACTAGTGAATATAGCCTGTAATATTATACTTTTCAAGAAAGGCATCCAGTCCCTTCTTAAATTTTAGTAAGGATTCACCCATTACAACATTAGACGGCAGAGAGTTCCATAGTCTCACTGCTCTTACAGTAAAAATTGAGTCTGTGATTATGGCTAAACCTTCTTTCCTCCAGACGTAGAGGATGCCCCCTTGTTCCCGTCACAGGTCTAAGAGTAAAAAGATCATTAGAAAGGTCTTTGTACTGTCCCCTCATATATTTATACATTGTAATAAGATCACCTCTAAGCCTTCGTTTTTCCAAACTAAATAACCCTAAGTGTAATAACCTGTCTTGGTATTGCAGACCCCCCAGTTCTCTAATAACCTTGGTGCACATGGCGACAACAAATGCAACAAAAAAAGCCTACATAGGGTATAGGGTTCAAATGAATGCATACAAGTAGATTTCATAATCCATTAATGCTGCCTAAGGAACACTATATACACCTGTAATATAGCGCAGACAATGTATGTAGGACTAGTCCATCATCATCATTATAACTTATATGTGACAGTCAAAAATACACTCATTGAGGACAACTCTTAGTTCACACCCTATATATTAAAGGTCCAGCATGTAATCCGGATATTATGGCGCAATAATCATGCATAACTAGAAAAAGTGCATCGTGCATAGTGCAAATAGCTATGTATGCCTGCAAGTGCAGGTGAAACACGGCAACGGATATAAAAGGTATATGCTCTCTATGTATCAGAGTGCATAGCGACTGATGGCGAATGGCGATATAATACTCTACCTCAATAAAGGCTGCGTTTCGCTTGTAGCTTCTTCAAGAGGGGAAGTGCGTGTATGCTTGCCCGTCTGTTTTGCCGCCCAGACTGGCTTCCTGCTCTGACGCGTCGGGTAGGGGAGCGGCTGGGTGTCATATGACGCTGACTTGCAGTGACGTTGTTAAGGGCCTGCGGAACGCACCTAATAGATTTAAGGAGAGGTGCGTTCGCAGCCCGGGGTCCACCGTGCAGGCAGAGCCTGCTGCTAGTAAGATGGCGTAAATAGGCGGTATAAGCGAACTCTGTGATCCCGCAGAGTCGCAGATGTAAACGCCATAGCACTATATGGTGAAATAAGCGGTCTCTGTTAACTCACAGAGCCGCTGTAACAAAGACTGTGTCCTGTTAGACTCACAGGGAACACAGATGACTGCTAAGCGGATTGCAGTCTGTGGTCATGCAATCAGAACCCAAGCAGTAATCTCCTCACTGGAGTAGCCGGTATTCTAATGGCGTTTTCAGCCGAGCCCCGAACACGTGCATACAATCTCCTCACCGGAGGTGCCGGTATTCTAGGGGCTTATTTCAGCCAGACCTAACCACATGCATACATGACCACACTGGCGAAAGCACGTAACAGATTTGATACTAGCGCATGGCGGCCCAGCCATGCCACCCTTTTATAGTAGCAACTGCAGGACCTACCAGAAAAGGACCAATGCGAAACCATTCCAGAACACATGTAGTTTCAGGACCTACCTGGCGGACCAATGGGAGTCACTGCTGCAA
>JARQOD010010017.1:0-28952 GCA_033576555.1 Oophaga sylvatica | reverse complement strand
AGTAACGTAATGGCTGCACTCTGCCCCATTAGCTCGTGGACTTTTTTTAATGGATGTCATTTAAAAAAAGCGCAAATTTCACCCTGTGGTAACGCTGGAAATGTAGCCCCCGGTATGAGAACCAGAGGGTCCCACTATGCTGGGGCCGGAAAATGACATGGGGCGTGACCGGGGCGGGTGACACGGGACCTCCTCGGGTGGGAACAAACAAGAGTCCACACAGTGTATACCCCCACATCTCATCATCGTTCCCCCCCTTTTTCCCAACATTAACCCCTGACTACTGGAATTTGGGACTGACGCGATGTGAGTAAGGAAATAAATGGGGTATTATAAGTGAAGGAAAAAAATATTTTGACCCCTTGCGATTTTGTAAGTTTGCTCATTGACAAAGACAGAACAGTCTATAATTTTAAAGGGGTAGGTTAATTTTAACATTGAGATAAATATAAAAAAAAAAATCCGGGAAATCACATTCTATAAATTTTTAAAAATTTTTTTTGCATTTTTCAGTAAAATAATTATTTGATTCCCTCCCAAACCCTTTACATTCGGGCTCCTACAGCCCATTTAAACTCCAAATCTCTCATCCCCTGTTTTCAACAGCTGTCTTACAAGCACCTTTATAAAAGACTCCTTCCCAAACTAAAACCATCAACTGTAACCTCTACACCAGGGGCAAGACCAAAGGTTTCTAAGGATGTCAAACATAGTGTTAGCCCAGCTGCGCTTGGTGCCCTGTTCCCTGGGGGATGCCGGAAGGAAACCCAAAATAAACCATACTTCACATTCCTTTTCCCCGGGACCCACCAGGGGAGCCCTTGGAATATTGAGAATATAAGGGTAGGGAGAGACGGTCAGTGAGATAAAGGCATCTAGCTGAACGTTAGCTATTGTTGGGTCGTACCTCAGAGGACACTGGGGGAAAAAGTACCCTCAGAACGTGCAGTTGTAGTTACCCAGAAAGGGGGAAAGTAGCTCTCGAAGTGAGCGAAGATCATTTGACGAAGGGTCCTGATGCTACTTCGGACAGAGCCAAAAGGAAATAAAGGAAAAGGGAACTGCGTATTTAAACGAGTCAACTGAGGTATTTTTAGTGAGCGACGTGCCACGCTTTGAAGGGGTGAAGAGAAGGAAAAACGCCACTACTGCAAAAGTGTGCTTATGTAAAGGGTGAGAGTAGGACGAAAGGCGAGGGGAAAAAGAAGAAACGACAGAGGAAAAACAGCTTTACCGGGAACCACAGGGGCTCACGAACATTTCTACAATCCTATAATCCCCTGTAAATATCCCCTTTTAGTGAGCGTCCAGGGCAACGGACCGAGCTGCGCTATCCGTGACATCCCCATTGAAGTGAATGGGCTCGGTGCCGAGTACCCCACAGGCCCTGGCTACGTGCGACTCAATAGACCTGCACAAAGCTGGAATGGGCTACAAAACCATAAGTAAGACGCTGGGTGAGAAGGAGACAACTGTTGGTGCAATAGTATGAAAATGGAAGAAATACAAAATGACTGTCAATCGACATCGATCTGGGGCACCATGTAAAATCTCACCTCTTGGGATATTCTTGATTATGAGGTCGGTGAGAGATCAGCCTAAAACTACACGAGGGGAACTTGTTAATGATCTCAAGACAGCTGGGACCACAGTCACCAAGAAAACCATTGGTAACACATTACATCGTAAAGGTTTACAATCCTGCAGTGCGGGCAAGGTCCTGACGCGCACCACATGTGTGTACCAGGGCTATGGGGTACTCGGCACCGAGCCCATGGAAGTCTATGGGGAATGTCACTGGCAGCAGAGCTCGGTCCGTGGCCCTGGGCGGTCATGCAATGGGGAGGTTATTTACAGGGGATTGTAATAATTGTTGTTCGTGACGCCACCTGTGGTTTCTGATCAGATAGACCAGCGCTGCAATATGGATCTTCTGAGGGGATGTTATTAGGCAGCTAGATGTTAAGTCCCCCACAGGTGGGACTGGTCCCTCAAAGTCTATGGTGGTGCAGGGTGCAGATAAGAAGTCAGTCACACACAATGCAGTCTCTTTCCATACCTTTACTTGTAGATGTTGCAGGTATGTCCCGGGAAGCTGGTCAGGTTGGAGAATGCACATTCAGGGAATTGCTGAGCAGGTTTGAGGCCTCCTTTATCCTTGAATCGTGTGTGAATCTTAACCTGCGTGAAGTCAGGTTTAACTCTGAATATGACAGCTTCGCCCTGCCAACATTGTGGTGGGAGTCTTCTGTTGGATAGAACTAGTCTTTTGTGCAGGGCCCTGCTAGACTGTTGTCCTTCCTGACCCCGGTTACGTATCAGCACTTAGGGCTACCTTCTGTGACTTGAAGTCCAGCAAGGCCTCCAGATTTTCTATCACTAGCCGTGAAGTACTAGCAATGCTTCGGACCCGGTGTCCGGTTAAACTGAGTGAGGGTGATCTGTCACCTTAGTCACTCTTCCTTCTCCACTCGCCTGTCGCCCTGCTCTCGCCCTCAACATAAGCACGGGTAGCAGCGAGTGTAGTTGGCAGCTTTCCTTCAGAGCTCACTGACCTGTTCTCAGTTGACTCGATGCTATAACTGCTGTGATTCCCTTCTTTCTTTCCTTCACAGAACTCTGTCCAGAGCAGCTCACAGGACGCTTCGTCCGACTGTATACACGCTGTAGCTCTGAGAGTTGCTTTCCACTTTCTTAGGAACACAGGCAGCTTGTTCTGAGATAGCAGTTCTGATTGTAGTTCTGACTAGGCTAGAGTAAATCCGTCTACTCGTACTAGCCTCCACTTCTGTATAAGATGAACTATCTGAGCTCCGTCAGGAATCAGTCTTCACTCCTCTCCCTCCAAGACTCAACTCTCTTCTCCTTCCATCTGTCTCTGACTGAAACAGAAACTAACTCAACCTCTCTGTCCAAAGACAGGAACTCGAACTCTACTTCTGTCTAGCTCAGACTGAGCTCTGACTAGAATGACTCACTATTGCTACGTCACACTACCAAAAAGTCTGAAATGCCTCTAGTGGCAGTGTTAAGAAGTGTGTGATGTGAATGAATTTCAGGCTTTACAATTACCTTTCCTGTGCATTTTCCAGGAGACATGTGTCACACGTAGCTGGGCCACACATCCCCCCTAGTTAAACTCAGCACTCCCGGGCTGAAATAGAAAAGAAAAACATTTTTGTTTTGCATATAACATAAACATTTTAACCTCATCCCTTGCGGGAGGTAAGGACTCTTTAACGTTACATTTTGTACAATGGACATTAGAAAAATATCAAAATACTTTTCAATAAATATACACAATATAAGACAAGATTCTTGTGGCGGACCCGCACCAAAAACCTCCCACGTGGGTCCTGGGTGGGCTGCAGGACTTCTGAGCTGCAGACCTCACTCTAGGCCACACCATACGGGTTTTTCTTCAGAGGTAGTTAAGGCTTTGTGTAAAACCAAGATGGGGCACCGAAGTGCGAACTATTTACAATAAAGTTTTTGGGCTGGCACAGTCCACAGCCACGCAGTCCTTTGCATGAGAAAACACATTTCAAGTAAGATCACATTTCAATCAACTCTTCTTAACTTTGTACAATTAAGTAAACCCTGTCTGGGTCATACTAGACTAATTTGCTAGGACTACTCCTGGTACCGAACAGGTAACCTTCCCTTCGTTGTACGTACTGACCTGCGTGGTGTAGTGTCAGATATAGTAGTCTCTGGCCTATCTGTTCTGCGTGCTGGCAAACTGTAATACTGCCTCAACCTCTCTATGGATCTGGCAAGCATACTTGTGGCTGGGCGATGCAGTTCTGTTTCGCCAGGGGATTCCACTTCTTGTGGTGCTGCTTCTTGTGGTTCCGCTTCTTGGGGTTCCACTGGTTGAGGTTCTGCCGGAACAGGTCCCTCTGGAACTGACTCTACTGGCACAATTGGTGTGACTGGATGTAGAGATTCTTCTTGCGGTTGATAAAACTGCAGCACAGGAATGATTACAGCTCTCCAATTCTGGGCCAATCTGCAGGTAAATCTCCCAAATCTGTATGTATGACCGCTTCATCACTCTCTTCCTGATTGACAACAGGTTCTTCCTCACGAAGCTTTAACGGGTCCGGACACAACTTTAGATGATCTCTAGACACAGTTGCAGTCGTTTTTCCTCCATCCTTGCTTATTATGCACGTCTTCTTGTTATCAAACCTTGAACTCTGTATGATGTAAGGCTCTCTTTCCCACTGATCGTCAAGTTTGTGTAACCTCCTCTTTCTTTTTAGTACGATTTCACCAGGTGCGAAAGGTTCAGCTGGCGCACTTTTATTGTAACGATCTGCTTGTTTATCCCTGAATCGATTGAGACTTTCCTCAACACAGGCCTGTACTTTTCTGTACTGTTCCTGTCTGTTTGTGTCCCAGTCTCCAGTAGTTACATCCGCTTCCGGCTCTACAACTCCAAGCTCTAGATCCATGGGCAGCTTTCCTGGTCTTGCCCGCATGAGATAGGCTGGGGTGCAGTTGGTGGAACTTACCGGTATGTGGTTGTACAGGTCTACCAGGTCAGGTAACAAGTCTGGCCACCGATTTCTTTCCTCCAGTGGTACAGACTTCAGTAAGTCAATGACAATGTGATTCATCTTTTCACAAAGGCCATTGGTTTGAGGGTGGTACGGTGTTGTTCTGATCTTCTTACACCCGTACAAGTGACAGAACTCTTTGAATAATTCGGCCTCAAAGGCTGGGCCTTGATCAGTTAGCACCTGCTCCGGATATCCGTGTGGTCTGCAGAAACTTGCTTGGAAGGTCTTTGCTGCTGTCTCTGCTGTCAGATCTTTGACAGGGGCGACCACCAGGAATTTGGAATAGTGATCCACCATGGTCAGGGCATATGAGTATCCCGACCAGCTTGGTGACAACTTAACATGGTCCAATGCCACGATCTCCAAGGGACGAGTCGTCTGGATAGGCTGCAGGGGTGCCTTCTGACTACTGTAGTCTTTCCGTCTGAGGCCACAGGGTCCACAGTTCCGGCACCACTTCTCGATGGAGCTGCGCATCCCTACCCAGTAGAACCGACACTTCAACAGGGTCTCCAGCTTTTTCCAGCCGAAGTGTCCCGCTTGATCGTGGTAGGCTTCTAACACCATTTGGATGTCTGCTCTGGGTACCACTATCTGCCAAACCATCTCATGGGTCCTTGGGTCGACGTACCTCCTGCACAGCTTCTCACGGTAGATGAACAACCGGCTTCTCTCGTTCCACAGCAGCCTTGCTGGTATAGGTGCGTCTTTCTCCAAGGAGGAACCTTGCTGTCTTATCAGCTCCTTGATACGGCTGACCACTGGATCGCTGTCCTGAGTCTCCTTCCAGCTGTGGTGAGGTAAAGGGTTTATCGTCTTACCACACCGCTTCCTGTAGGCTCGTTGCTCATGGATCATCCCATTTCTGTGGAATGCAGGTAGCTCAATCTGTTCTAGGTCATCCGATTCTTCCTCCGTGTCGGATTCATGCGGCATTCTGGACAAGGCGTCAGCGTTGGCGTTTTTACGGCCCGCCCTGTACTTGATGGTAAATTGATAGTTTGACAGCCGAGCCATCCAACGTTGCTCCATGACTCCCAGCTTGGCTGTTTCAAGATGCGTCAAGGGGTTATTGTCTGTGTACGCAGTGAACTTGCTGGAGGCTAGGTAATGCTTGAATCTTTCTGTAATGGCCCAGACCAGCGCCAGGAACTCCAACTTGAAGCTGCTATAGTTCTCTGGGTTTCTCTCAGTCGGCCGGAGCTTCCTGCTTGCATATGCGATTACTTTTTCTTGGCCATTTTGCTTCTGACTGAGGACAGCTCCCAATCCTTCGTTGCTGGCATCAGTGTACAGCAGGAACGGTTGGCTGTAGTCAGGGTAAGCTAGGATCTCATCACCTGTCAGGATCTCCTTCATCTCTTTGAACGCCTCAGCTTGTTCTTTACCCCAGTGGAATGGAGGATTTCTACTCTTGAGGGGTTGTCCTACTAGGAGGTCCTGCAGAGGCGCTGCTTTCTTGGTGTAGTCCTTTACAAACCTCGGTAGTAACCTGTCAGTCCCAGGAACTGGCGCACCTCCTTGAGATTTTTCGGCTCCGGCCACTTCTGGATGGCCGTGACCTTCTCGGGGTCCGGCGCTACTCCTTCTGAGCTGACAATATGTCCAAGTACTGTACCTTTCGTTTGAGCAAATGGCACTTTGAAGGCTTCAGTTTCATCCCATACTTGGACAGTGACTCGAATACCTCTGCCAGGTGCTTCAGATGATCCTCATACGTCTTGGAGTACACAATTACGTCGTCCAGGTACAGCAACACGGTTTCAAAGTTGAGATGTCCCAGGCAGCTCTCCATCACTCTCTGGAATGTTCCCGGGGCACTGCTGAGTCCAAACGGCATTCTATCAAACTCACAGAGTCCCATTGGGGTGGTGAAAGCTGTCTTCTCCCGATCCTCCTCAGCCACAGCTACTTGCCAGTACCCACTAGTGAGGTCGAGGGTGGAAAAGTAGTTAGCAGTTTTCAAAGCAGCTAGGGATTCCTCAATGCGTGGTAAAGGGTATGCATCTTTATGTGTTATGCGATTTACTTGTCTGTAATCTACACACATTCTCATGCTTCCATCCTTTTTCTTAACTAGGACTAGAGGTGCTGCCCAGGGACTACAACTATCCCTTATCACCCCTGCTTCCTTCATGTCACGCAACATTTCCTTAGCTTTCTGATAGTGTGCTGGAGGTATAGGCCTGTACCGCTCTTTGATGGGAGGATGACTGCCTGTAGGGATATGATGCTGTACTCCCTTAATTGTCCCAAAGTCAAGTGGGTGTTTGCTAAATACCTGTGCGTACTCCTGTACCACCCGTAGTACTCCCTGTTTCTGGTGGGCGGGAGTGGTGTCTGTCCCGACATGGAGCTGCTGACACCAATCCTCCACCTGTGTTGCTGGGTCATTATCCTCCGCTGGTTGGCGGGAGGCTAAGGACTCTGTTGTGAGAATAGAGTTGTTATCTACGGTATGTAATTTAGCAACAGTGGCATAACGTGGTAAATTTACTTCATCTTCTCCCCAGTTGAGAAGTCGTACTGGTACTCTCCCATTTCTTACTTCCACTACCCCTCTAGCAGTCAAGAGTGTAGGTCTGTGCTCTGAACAATGGGGCTCTACTACTGCTTGGTAGTTCTGTCCTCTCAGACCTATTGCTGCTCTACACCATATCAGCATTTCACTCATTGGGGGTATCACAATGGGGTTCGGGTTTGTTACCCGTACATTACCAATTTCACCATCTGTCAGCTTCGCTTGCTGCTGGCACATCAGGGCCCGGATCTCCCTCTGGATCACTCCCTTTTGCTTTGGCTTGGCAACTTCAGCGAGCTGTTGGAGCAAAAACACAACTTCTCCCAGACAGTTACTAATAATGTTAGTGCCTAAAACCACATTTAAACCATTTTCCTCATTTACAGTCTTTACTACTAAGAGTCCCTGATCCTTCAGCTCCACTCTGCCCACCTTTACGTCCACGTTTTTGGCTCCTAGTATATCAATAGGGAGACCATTAGAGGCGTACACAGCAAAGTCAGGGCTCGGGGGCTGGAGACTGTCCATGGACCAAAACTTATTATAAAGGACATCAGGTATGATGGTCACCTGAGATCCAGTGTCCAGCAGTGCAGGGATTGCGATCCCGTCCAGGATGATGGACAGGTAGGGTCTTCCTCCCACAAACCTGCGGTTCCAGTCTAAGGGGCCTGATGAGTCTACTCCTGGGTGTTGGCCTCGGACCCAGGATCTGCTCGTTTAAAGGACACTGTTGGGCTAGATGACCTTTTCTGTTGCAACGGTAGCAGATGATCTCTCGGCGAGGATGGTGCCGATCAGGGGTCGCTCCTGTGGGTGGCGTTGTTCTCCTCCGGTGGGGCGACGTCCTCCTTTTCCTCCGGTTCATCCAAGGGACATCCTCTGGGCAGTCGGCTAGCAGGATCTTTCCTCCTTCTTCCTTCCGCAGTTGCAGGGCACTCATTACAGTGGCCAGGTTTTTAGTCAGCTGGCGCACTTCTGAGCGCAACAGTCCAACTCAGTAGGGGGCGCCACCTGCGTTTTGGCTTCTGCCACCAGCGGGGGAAAGGTGGATGTTACCGGCTTTACAGTGGCTTCACCCGGGTGATACTGGGTTGCCATCTCAGGCTTTTCCAGGGGCCGCAGTCCTTTTATAGCCATATCTTTAAGGGCATCAAAGGTTGCATCAGGATGATCCAAGGACCACCAGTTCACAGTCCTTCTTTCAGCTTGGGACCTCAGTCCCCGTACAAACTGTTCCTTCAGCATTTTGCTTTCATCAATGGCACTTATAGGGTTAACCTGTTTGAGAGCTCGCAGGGCCCCCTGTAGTTGGCAGGCGTAGTCTCTAATGCTGTCTCCTGATTTCTGGGAACATTGATAAAACCTCATCCTGAGATCCGTTTCAGTGTGGTCCTCAAAGATAGTCTGTAGCTTTAAGAGAATCGCAGGCCCCTACTCCTGGTCTGCAGCTGTCCAAGTCTCTACTTCTCTTTCTGCAGCACCAGCCAATTGCCCTACTACCACTGCAGCTCTTTGCTTTTCCGTCATTGGGTATGTGTAGCCCAGCTACGCAGGCACACATAAAAATCCAGGAGAGTGCACAGGAAAGTAACAGCAACGCTTGATATTCATTCACTGTCACTCACACCTTCAGACACACCCATCTGATAGATAGGAGGGAGTGACACGTGGCAGACAAAGTCTGTTTCCTGTCTGAGAAGAGCTCAGGACAGTGGTTAGTCAGTCAGCCAACCTAGGAGGGAGAGTAGTGGAATCTGGCTCCTGTCTACGGACGGATCAGTTCAGTGTCAGTCCAAGTGGGACTTAGAGGATACTGAGGGCTACTCAGCGAGCCCTAGAGAAAGCTGACCACGCCATTGAAAGTACAAGTGTTTATGTTAAGAGCGTGAAGCAGGGCGAAGGGCGCAGTGGAGAAGACAGAGAAGTGCTACAGGTATTGGATTACCTGCACTAAATTGCCGGACACCGGGGTCCGAAGCGTTGCTACAGTTTCAAGCTTAGTAACAAGAAAACCGGAGGCATCTGGACTACAGGTCGCAGAGAGCAGCCCTAAGTGTCAATACGTAACCGGAGTCAGGTGGAACAGGGACTTTGAGTCAAGTGCACGACAAAAGTAAGGACTTAGTTTCATCACTTAGAAGGCTCCACCACAACGTTGGCCGGGCAGTACAGCTATAGAGAAAGCTGGAGATTCAGAGTTAACTTCACTTCAGGCAAGTTGGACTCACATGTACATTGAAGTTAAGGAGGCCTCTAACCTGCTCAGCTGTTACCGGAATGTGCACTCTCCACCCCGACCAGCTCCCCGGGATCTGCTTGAACCATCATCAGTAAAAGGTATGAAAAGGAACCACCTTGTGTGTGACTGAATTCTTACTAGACCCATCATCATCATAGACTTTCAGGGACTCGTCTCACCTGTGGGAGACTTACTACCAAGCTGCCCCATAACATCCCCTGTGAAAGTCCTTAGAGCAGCGCTGGTACAATTTACCAGAAACCGCAGGTGGCGTCACGAACTACTATCCTAATAATCCCCTGTAAATATCCCCCCATTGCACGACCGCCAGGGCCACGGACCGAGCCACCGCTACCAGTGACAACTCCCATAGACTTCCATGGGCTCGGCTCCGAGTACCCCATAGCCCTGGTATCCACAATTGTGGTGCGTGGTCGGAACAACAATTTGGCGTCACGAACAGGATGCAAAACTTGCAATTGTGAGTCCTGTGTGCCTATATTGAACTGTTTGGTGAAAAAGACTGTTTGCTGCTTTTGGCGCCAAATACCGCCATTTTACCGCCAAGTTGGCGCCCTGAGGCGCTGGTGAAGAAGGTGGGCGTGCATTCGTGGGGTGTACCCCCCTGAGGCGCGAAAGATATGGCCGCCCTCTCCAAATGTTACTACAATGTGCGGTCCTGCCCCTCTGCTAAAGAAATCCGCCTCCTCTTCATCCTCTATGCGAAGAGGAGGAGACGCAAATCCCGCCTCCACGGAAGAGACCAGATTGTTCCTGATGGAAACTACAGTCTGGCCTGGGACGAGATGGCGGAAGGACAGGAGAATCTGTGCCAAAGATCGGAAGATTTTCTACCTGTGCCGGAGCTGTCCCCAGATAGGGACACCGACCCCGCCATGATGGAGCTGCGGAAGGAGAATGAGGAGCTAAGGAGGAAGCTCCAGGGTCGTGCTGATCGACAGGAGACGGAGAGACGCTGGCGCACCCAAACACAGCGGCTGCTGTGGGACGCCATGTTCTCTCCTACAAGCCAAGGGCCGTCTCCTGAATTCCTGAAATCGCTGCTGGAGAAGGCTGAGGGACGACCGGAGGTTACCGCCGAGAGTGCTGTACCTGATCCCACCGCTGCGGAGGTGGAGGAGAAGGAGGCTGAGGAGGTATTGCCCGGACCGGAGTGCCAGTCAGGCCAGGAGGCCACCGCAGAGCACCGCTCCCCGGTAAGATCACCGGAGGGGTCCCAGCCATCGCTGCCGGAAGTCGACTGGGACGAGATGGAGCGATTAGATGACGTCACCTATGCTGTTCAGTGGGAAAGTGAGTGGTGCCGTCGTGAAGAAGAGCAGCGACGCCATCAGCAGGAAGAAGAGAGGAAAAAGCAGCGAGACCGCCAGGAGTGGCATGAAAGGTTCTTCGCTGAAAAGGAGGCCATCCGTCAGGATAAAGGTACCCGACGGGAACCGCGGCGGCAGGGGTGCGTCGCCGAGTTTCAGCTCCGCAAGGGCTGGGGCTTCATCCGCGAGCCAGGCCTCTATCAAGGGGTCTTTGTAAGCCGCAGGGACGTAGAATCCCACCTGCCCATCGGTCATCCTGGGAGGGACCTGATTAATGGGGACATTGTGAGCTACACCCGTCACTGGGGTCTGAAGGGGTGGTATGCCCTGAACGTCTCCATCGTTAGTGACCCCGTCCCCGACGCCGGTACCGAAGCGTCCCAGTTCAGAGCTCCCACCGCACCAGGCCGTGCCCCAGCATCGCCCCCTAAATCACAATCAGCGACCTATTCAACATCTCAATCAGCGACCTATTCAACATCTCAATCAGCGACCTATTCAACATCGCAATCAGCGACCTATTCAGCATCGCAATCAGCAAAGTGTCCCGCAACACAACTTGCAACTCATTCTGGATCGCAATCGGATGCGACCACAGTTAAAGTGCAGCCGAAACCTGCATCTTGGATGAAAAGTTCTTATTTGCCTGAGACACCCGTTGCGTCCCCGTTGGTTCGCACAAGGACTGTGGCCACGCAAACGCAGATATCGGGCCATGACTTATTTGTTATGGGATCCAAAGGGCATCACGTCGTTCCAGCCCCAGGAGTGGAAGACGTTAGTGAAAGTTTAGAAAAGTGAAGACCGGTAGGACCCAGACAGGGGTTTACCGCATCTAAGAAATGTATAAAGTTTGTTGAGAGAATTGCCATTTTTGCACTTTATTACTGTGTATGTATAGTGTTTACATATTTAAAATAGAATACCCGGCTGGGTAAAGCAAAAGTTAAAGTGAGATTCAAAGAATTTGAAAAAGTTAAATATTCAATGTGTTGATTACATAGTATACCCCGGTTGGGTAACTTCAGTCGAATTATATGTGCATACTTGAAGAGTACAGATCCATTTATTATGTCATGGACTGAGAGGCTGAGGACTGTGCCAGCCCAGAACTTATCCTGTAAATAGTTGCGCTTCGGTGCATTATCTTGGTTTTACACGAAACCTAACTACACAACTACCTCTGAAGAAAAACCCGTATGGTGGGCCTAGAGTGAGGTCTGCAGTCAGAAGTCCTGCAGCCCACCCAGGACCCACGTGGGAGGTTTTTGGTGCGGGTCCTCCACAAGTATCTTGTATATATGAGCATGTTTTGATATTTTGATACTTTTGTATTCTTCATTGTACAAATTGTAACGTTAAAGAATTCGTACCTCCCGGATGGGAAGAGTTATAATGTTATTGTTAATGCAAAACAAAATGTTCTTTTTGTCTTTTACAGCCCGGGAGTGCTGTGTTTTACCAAGGGGGGATGTGTAGCCCAGCTACGCAGGCACACATAAAAATCCAGGAGAGTGCACAGGAAAGTAACAGCAACGCTTGATATTCATTCACTGTCACTCACACCTTCAGACACACCCATCTGATAGATAGGAGGGAGTGACACGTGGCAGACAAAGTCTGTTTCCTGTCTGAGAAGAGCTCAGGACAGTGGTTAGTCAGTCAGCCAACCTAGGAGGGAGAGTAGTGGAATCTGGCTCCTGTCTACGGACGGATCAGTTCAGTGTCAGTCCAAGTGGGACTTAGAGGATACTGAGGGCTACTCAGCGAGCCCTAGAGAAAGCTGACCACGCCATTGAAAGTACAAGTGTTTATGTTAAGAGCGTGAAGCAGGGCGAAGGGCGCAGTGGAGAAGACAGAGAAGTGCTACAGGTATTGGATTACCTGCACTAAATTGCCGGACACCGGGGTCCGAAGCGTTGCTACAGTTTCAAGCTTAGTAACAAGAAAACCGGAGGCATCTGGACTACAGGTCGCAGAGAGCAGCCCTAAGTGTTAATACGTAACCGGAGTCAGGTGGAACAGGGACTTTGAGTCAAGTGCACGACAAAAGTAAGGACTTAGTTTCATCACTTAGAAGGCTCCACCACAACGTTGGCCGGGCAGTACAGCTATAGAGAAAGCTGGAGATTCAGAGTTAACTTCGCTTCAGGCAAGTTGGACTCACATGTACATTGAAGTTAAGGAGGCCTCTAACCTGCTCAGCTGTTACCGGAATGTGCACTCTCCACCCCGACCAGCTCCCCGGGATCTGCTTGAACCATCATCAGTAAAAGGTATGAAAAGGAACCACCTTGTGTGTGACTGAATTCTTACTAGACCCATCATCATCATAGACTTTCAGGGACTCGTCTCACCTGTGGGAGAATTACTACCAAGCTGCCCATAACATCCCCTGTGAAAGTCCTTAGAGCAGCGCTGGTACAATTTACCAGAAACCGCAGGTGGCGTCACGAACTACTATCCTAATAATCCCCTGTAAATATCCCCCCATTGCACGACCGCCAGGGCCACGGACCGAGCCACCGCTACCAGTGACAACTCCCATAGACTTCCATGGGCTCGGCTCCGAGTACCCCATAGCCCTGGTATCCACAATTGTGGTGCGTGGTCGGAACAGGTACATGTCCATTATACTGCATATTTTCCGTTTGAACCCTGACAGGGTGTCTGGCTCGCCGCTGTACTGAGGGAGCCACTTCGCTCCAGGCATGTATGGGAGCGTCAGCGGTATTATGGGGACCACAGGATCAGGTGAGGGGCCCACATTTCCACCCTGCGCTGCAACGCCAAGTGGTAAGTCATGGGGGCCGTCGGCCGGGGCCGTGCTGTCGGCTGGCTGCTGCAACATGTCTGCGCCCCGCTAGTTAATCTTGGCCTACCTTCTCTGAAGGCTGCAGCTTTGCAGGCACCGCGGTGGAGACAGGACCTGTGTCGCTGGCGCTCTGACGTCAGAGCGTTCACTGAAGCTCTCCACAGGACCTGCTGCCGCGTCAGCGTTGGGGGAGTGTTCAGGACTCAGCGCGCTTTTTCAGGTACGCCCACGAATGCACGCCCACCTTCTTCACCAGCGCCTCAGGGCGCGAATATGGCGGCAAAATGGCGGACAATGGCGCCAAAAATCACCAAAAACTGCACACAGTCTTTTTGCACAAAACAGTTCAATTCTGGCACACAGGACTCACATCCAGTAAGCTTCGGATCCTGTTCGTGACGCCAAAGATGAGTCGCACACACCAAGTGGGGTGGGTACCAGGGCTATGGGGTACTCGGCACCGAGCCCATGGAAGTCTATGGGAGATGTCACTGGCAGCAGAGCTCGGTCCGTGGCCCTGGGCGCTCATACAATGGGGAGAATATTTACAGGGGATTATAGTAATAGTTGTTCGTGACGCCACCTGTGGTTTCTGATCAGATAGACCAGCGCTGCAATATGGATCTTCTGAGGGGATGTTATTAGGCAGCTAGATGTTAAGTCCCCCACAGGTGGGACTGGTCCCTCAAAGTCTATGGTGGTGCAGGGTGCAGATAAGAAGTCAGTCACACACAATGCAGTCTCTTTCCATACCTTTACTTGTAGATGTTGCAGGTATGTCCCGGGAAGCTGGTCAGGTTGGAGAATGCACATTCAGGGAATTGCTGAGCAGGTTTGAGGCCTCCTTTATCCTTGAATCGTGTGTGAATCTTAACCTGCGTGAAGTCAGGTTTAACTCTGAATATGACAGCTTCGCCCTGCCAACATTGTGGTGGGAGTCTTCTGTTGGATAGAACTAGTCTTTTGTGCAGGGCCCTGCTAGACTGTTGTCCTTCCTGACCCCGGTTACGTATCGGCACTTAGGGCTACCTTATGTGACTTGAAGTCCAGCAAGGCCTCCAGATTTTCTATCACTAGCCGTGAAGTACTAGCAATGCTTCGGACCCGGTGTCCTGTTAAACTGAGTGAGGGTGATCTGTCACCTTAGTCACTCTTCCTTCTCCACTCACCTGTCGCCCTGCTCTCGCCCTCAACATAAGCACGGGTAGCAGCGAGTGTAGTTGGCAGCTTTCCTTCAGAGCTCACTGACCTGTTCTCAGTTGACTCGATGCTATAACTGCTGTGATTCCCTTCTTTCTTTCCTTCACAGAACTCTGTCCAGAGCAGCTCACAGGACGCTTCGTCCGACTGTATACACGCTGTAGCTCTGAGAGTTGCTTTCCACTTTCTTAGGAACACAGGCAGCTTGTTCTGAGATAGCAGTTCTGATTGTAGTTCTGACTAGGCTAGAGTAAATCCGTCTACTCGTACTAGCCTCCACTTCTGTATAAGATGAACTATCTGAGCTCCGTCAGGAATCAGTCTTCACTCCTCTCCCTCCAAGACTCAACTCTCTTCTCCTTCCGTCTGTCTCTGACTGAAACAGAAACTAACTCAACCTCTCTGTCCAAAGACAGGAACTCGAATCCTACTTCTGTCTATCTCAGACTGAGCTCTGACTAGAATGACTCACTATTGCTACCTCACACTACCAAAAAGTCTGAAATGCCTCTAGTGGCAGTGTTAAGAAGTGTGTGATGTGAATGAATTTCAGGCTTTACAATTACCTTTCCTGTGCATTTTCCAGGAGACATGTGTCACACGTAGCTGGGCCACACAGTCCCCTGCTCCAGAAGGCTCATGTGCAGCCCGTCTGAAGTTTCCCAATGACACCTGGATGATTCTGTGAGGGATTGGAGAAGGTGCTGTGGTCAGAAGAGACAAAAATTGAGCTCTTTGGCATTAACTCAACTCGCCGTGTTTGGAGGAAGAGAAATGCTGCCTATGACCCAAAGAACACCATCCCCACTGTCAACAATGGAGGAGGAAACATTATATTTTGGGAGTGTTTCTCTGCTAAAGGCACAGGACTACACTGCTTCAATGGGAGAATGGATGGAGCCATGTACCGTAAAATCCTGAGTGACCACCTCCTTTCCTCCGCCAGGACATTAAAAATGAGTCATGGCTGCGTCTTCCAGCCAAGGCAACAAATGAGTGGCTCAAAAAGAAGCACATTAAGGTCATGGAGTGGCTTAGCCAGTCTCCAGACATTAATTCCATAGAAAACTTATGGTGGGAGTTGAAGCTCTGAGCTGCCAAGCGACAGCCTCAAAATCTTAACCCCTTCCCGACATGCGCCGTACATATACTGCTCTCCGGGAGGTGCGTTTCCACAAATAGCAGTATATTTATGGTGGCACGATCGCACGGCTTCAGGCTGAGCGCCGCTCCAATCGTGTTCGGTGTCAGCTGTATGTGACAGCTGACACCCGGCAGCAATGCCGACGAAATGTTGCAGGCAGCAGATCGCTCTCCACGCCGTCTCCAAACTCTGTCACGTCTGTCACATGTGCTGAGTGTGAACCTGCTGCCTGCAACATCCTTCAGCATGACCGATTTGGCAGTGGGTCAGTAATGGTGTGTGGCCCAGCTGCGCTTGGTACACATGTCTCCAGGAGGATGCACAGGAAGGTAATTGTAAAAACCTGATATTCATTCACGCACACTTCCCAACACTTCCACTAGAGGGATTCTGGGGATATATAAAGTAGTGAGACGTAGCCGTAGCCAGTCTAGTCAAGAGTACCATTCAAGTCAGAGTATGCTTCCTGTCAGCAGATCAGACAGCCATTCAAGTTCTGGTCTTGGAGGGAGAGGAGAGAAGACTGATTCCTGACTGAGCTTAGGTAGCTCATCTTGAACTGAAGTGGAGGCTAGTACGAGTAGAAAGGAAACTACTCTAGCCTAGTCAGAGCTACAACTGAATCTGTTATCTCAGAACAAGCTGCCTGTGTTCTCTAGAACGTGGAAAGTGACTCTCGGAGCTACAGCGTGTATACAGTCTGACGGAACGTCCTGTGAGCTGCTCTGGACAGAGTTTTGAAGGGAAAGAAGGAAGGGACTATAGTTTGCAGAACATCGAGTTAACTGAGAGCAGGTCAGTGAGCTTGGAAGAAAGGCTGACTACTACACCTACTGCTACCCGTGCTTATGTTAAGGGTGAGAGCAGGGCGACAGGCGAGTGGAGAAAGAAGGAAGAGTGTTTTCGGTGACAGATCACCTTCACTCGACTTAACCGGACACCGGGTCCGAAGCATTGATAGTACTTCACGGCTAGTGATAGAAAAACCGGAATCCTTGCTGGACTTCAAGTCACAGAAGGTAGCCCTAAGTGTTGATACGTAACTGGAGTCAGGGAGGACAGGAACTTTGAGCAGGACGCTGCAATAGAAGGACTTCGTTCTTGCCAACATCTGATTATCAGAGACAGAAAAGGCTCTACCACAATGTCGACCGGGCGTAGCTGTTGCATCTGGAGTTAAACTTGACTTTATGCAGGTTAAGACTCATACACATAAAGGTAAAGGAGGCCTCAAACCTGCTCAGCGATTACCTGAATGTGCATTCTCCACCCTGACCAGCTTCCCGGGACATACCTGCAACCATCTACAGTAAAGGTATGGAAAGAGAACAACTTGTGTGTGACTGACTTATTATCTGCACCCTGCACCACCATAGACTTTGAGGGAGCAGTCTCGCCTGTGGGGGACTTAACATCTAGCTGCCTAATAACATCCCCTCAGAAGATTCACCCTGCAGCGCTGGTCTATTTGATCAGAAACCACAGGTGGCGTCACGAACTATTCCTAAAATCCCCTGTAAATATCCCCCATTGAAAGAGCGCCCAGGGCAACGGACCGAGCTGTGCTGCCAGTGACATTCCCCATAGACTTCCATGGGCTCGGTGCCGAGTACCCCATAACCCTGGTGTGTGCGACTCAATGGTGTGGGGTGGCATTTCTTTGGAGGGCCACACAGCCCTCCATGTTCTCGCCAGAGGTGGCCTGACTGCCATTAGGTACCGAGATGAGGTCCACAGACCTCTTGTGAGACCATATGCTGGTGCGGTTGGCCCTGGGTTTCTCCTAATACAGGACAATGCCAGACCTTTATGCCTTCTGCCTGCGCTGTGCACCACATAGGGAAGGGAGGTGGAAGTGTGGAGAGCATCTTCAAGTAATTGGCAGCCCTCATTAGTTCACCCCCTGCCCTGAGAAGGAGGAGAGCGGCTGAAACCCATATCCTGATAACTTTATTAATGAGAGGGGTCTCATTCACATTACAAGTGGCTTGTAAGGAGATGAAAGTGAGGGAGCAGGAGACATGGTCCTACCCTCTGCTCATGTGATTGTGACTGTAATAAAAGGGTCCACAAAGCTGCTGGACACTTCAAAAGCCCCTAATAGATGCTAATGACCTGAATATGGAGCAGGAGCTCTTACAGGGGAAGGAAAGGGACCTGGTGGAAGGGCAGAGGATGCATTTTACAATACTGCAATAGAAAGATCCAGCTCTCCAAAGAGTTTTGCCTGGGATTTAGCCCTGGCTGCTGCTGTCCCTTCCTGGACTCTGAGACACCCCAGGGAGACCTCTTGTCTGGACTTGTGACATTTCACACCTATCATGGGGAGCTATGAATAAAGTGATCTGACACCTGCCCCTGGAGAAACTTGTATCTCCTCACTGGAAAAAGATAGCAGTGGCTGAAGAGGAAAAAATCCTTCTAGACTCCGAGCTTCTGTCCTTCCACATTCACAAAAAATAATTCTGGGGTATTTATAAGAACCATATATAAGAAGCATTAGTGTCACTAACGTCATAACAATTACATGGCTGCTGGCCGAGCAACGCTCCAACTCATGGTTCAGCCAACTCCCCCATACACGGGCACTCGATGGCTGAACCTCTATGTTCTCTATGAGAAAGAAGCTTAATGGAAGGACAACAATGGGGTAAAAATAACACAAGAAAAACATGTCAGATAGGGTCCAGACAACATATATCAACCAAGAAGTCAAAGAAACCCCTAAAAATAGCTCAACATAGAAATTATTATACACAGAAGATGTCCAGGTTATACCAGCTGTACATATATAATTATATACAGGAGATACCCAGGTTATATCACTGTACATATATATTATATACGGAATGCCCAGGTTATACCCGCTGTACATATATAATTATATACCGGAGATGCCCAGGTTATATCAGCTGTACATATATAATTATATACAGGAGATGCCCAGGTTATACCAGCTGTACATATATAATTATATACCGGAGATGCCCAGGTTATATCAGCTGTACATATATAATTATATACAGGAGATGCCCAGGTTATACCAGCTGTACATATATAATTATATACAGGAGATGCCCAGGTTATACCAGCTGTACATATATAATTATATACAGGAGATGCCCAGGTTATACCAGCTGTACATATATAATTATATACAGGAGATGCCCAGGTTATACCAGCTGTACATATATAATTATATACAGGAGATGCCCAGGTTATACCAGCTGTACATATATAATTATATACAGGAGATACCCAGGTTATACCAGCTGTACATATATAATTATATACAGGAGGTACCCAGGTTATACCAGCTGTACATATATAATTATATACAGGAGATACCCAGGTTATACCAGCTGTACATATATAATTATATACAGGAGATGCCCAGATTATACCAGCTGTACATATATAATTATATACAGGATATGCCCAGGTTATACCAGCTGTACATATATAATTATATACAGGAGATACCCAGGTTATACCGGCTGTACATATATAATTATATACAGGAGATTCCCAGGTTATACTGGCTGTACATATATAATTATATACAGGAGATGCCCAGGTTATACCAGCTGTACATATATAATTATATACAGGAGATTCCCAGGTTATACCGGCTGTACATATATAATTATATACAGGAGATGCCCAGGTTATACCAGCTGTACATATATAATTATATACAGGAGATGTCCAGGTTATACCAGCTGTACATATATAATTATATACAGGAGATGTCCAGGTTATACCAGCTGTACATATATAATTATATACAGGAGATGCCCAGGTTATACCAGCTGTACATATATAATTATATACAGGAGATACCCAGGTTATACCAGCTGTACATATATACCGTATATACTCATGTATAAGCTGACCCGTGTATAAGCCGACCCCCCTAATTTCGCCACAAAAAACTGGGAAAACTTATTGACTCGCGTATAAGCCTAGGGTGAAAAATGATTATGCCTCCATATGATGCTCCACAGATTATGCCCCCATTTGCTGCACAGATTATGCCAATATGCTCCACAGATTATTCCTCCATATGCTTCAGAGATTGCCCCCATATGCTCCAGATTATGCCCAATATGCTCCACAGATTATGCCCCCATATGCTCCCATATGCTCCAGATTATGCCCCATATGTTCCACAGCTTATGCCCCCATATGCTCCATATTATGCCCCCATATGCTCCAGATTATGCCCCATATGTTCCACAGTTTATGCCCCCATATGTTCCACAGCTTATGCCCCCATATGCTCCGTATTATGCCCCCATATGCTCCATATTATGCCCCCATATGCTGCACAATTATGCCCCATAGTATAGGCCTCATATGCTGCTGCAAAAAAAAAAAATGACATACTCACCTCTCGTCACTGGGGCCAGGTGTCGGGGTCCTGAGCAGGCGGTGACACTGGCGCGCTATGGAGGACAGGTGCTGGTGTCACCGCTCGCTCAGGACCCCGGCACCTGAGATATTTACCTGTCCTCTCTGCACCGCTGCGTCCTCTTCCGGGTCCTCAGCAGTGAATTATCTGGCAGAGGGCGCGGCGCTCACTAATGACGTCATCGCGCCCTCCGCTGATCATTCACAGCCAGAGGAGTCAGACGAGGACGCAGCATGCAGCGTGGAATGGGACAGGTAAATATCGCTATACTCACCCCTCCACCGCGCGTCCCTGCAGACTCTCTTCTTCTCCCGGCGCTCTCCGCAGCGCTTCAGTCCTGCAGCGGTCACGTGAGACCGCTCATTAAAGTCATGAATATGTGCATATTCATGACTTTAATGAGCGGTGCCATGTGACCGCTGCAGGAAGGAGCCGGAGATCTTGGGAGAAGCAGGGGGGCTGCAGAGACCGCGCCGGCGGAGGGGTGAGTATGATCCGACACCCCCGCTCCCCCTCCCCTGCCGACCCCCGTATATGACCGGCGTATAAGCCGAGAGGGGACTTTCAGCCCTAAAAAATGGGCTGAAAATCTCGGCTTATACATGGGTATATACGGTAATTATATACAGGAGATACCCAGGTTATACCAGCTGCACATGTATAATTATATACAGGAGATGCCCAGGTTATACCAGCTGTACATATATAATTATATACAGGAGATGTCCAGGTTATACCAGCTGTACATATATAATTATATACAGGAGGTACCCAGGTTATACCAGCTGTACATATATAATTATATACAGGAGGTACCCAGGTTATACCAGCTGTACATATATAATTATATACAGGAGATGCCCAGGTTATACCAGCTGTATATATATAATTGTGTAGCCCAGCTACGCAGGCACACACATAAAATCCAGGAGAATGCACAGGAAGGTAACCACAAAAGCTTGCTATTCAGGCACTTCACTTACAATTTCAGACACACCCACCAGGGGTATAGGAGGTGGTGACACGTAGCAGAGTCAGTCTGTTTCCTGTCTGAGAAGAGCTCAGATCGATCAGATAGTTTCTTCTCAGACAGTGCAGTTCAGTGCCAGTTCAGTCTGGACTTGGAGAGGAGAGAGGACTGAATCCTCGCAGAGCTAGCGTAGCTCACCTGACAAAGAAGTGGAGGCTAGTACGGGTGAAGTGCATCATCCTAGCCTAGTCAGAGCTACCCTTAATCAGTACCTCAGTAGAAGCTGAAGCAAGGAGGAAACTGAGAGCTGCTCAGCGAGCTTGGAAGAAAGCTGACTATTTCCATCGAAAGCTACAAGTGCTTATGCAAAGAGCAGAAGCAGGGCGAAGGGCGCAGTGGAGAAGATAGAGAAGTGCTTTAGGTATTGGATTGCCTGCACTAAATTGCCGGACGCCGGGGTCCGAAGCGTTGCTACAGTTTCAAGCTTAGTAACAAGAACACCAGAGGCATCTGGACTACAGGTCGCAGAGAGCAGCCCTAAGTGTCAATACGTAACCAGAGACAGGGAAAACAGGAGTCTAGCCTGATCAGCAAATATAGACTTAGTTTTCACCACTTAGAAGTTTCCACCACAACGTTGGCCGGGCAGTACAGCTATTGAGAAAGCTGGAGATTCAGAGTTAACTTCGCTTCAGGCAAGTTGGACTCACCTACATTCGAAGTAAAGGAGGCCTCTAACCTGCCTCAGCGGTTACCCGAATGTGCATTCTCCACCCCGACCAGCTCCCCGGGATCTACGTGAACCATCTACCAGTAAAAGGTATGAAAAGAAGCTATTTCGTGTGTGACTGAATTATTATCTATACCCTGCATCATCATCACCATAGACTTCCAGGGACCCGTCTCACCTGTGGGAGACTACCACCCAGCTGCCCCATAACATCCCCTGCGAAAGTCCTTATAGCAGCGCTGGTTCAATTAACCAGATACCACAGGTGGCGTCACGAACTACCTATCCTAATAATCCCCTGTAAATACCCCCCATTGCACGACCGCCAGGGCCACGGACCGAGCCACCGCTACCAGTGACAACTCCCATAGATGCCCATGGGCTCGGCTCCGAGTACCCCATAGCCCTGGTATCCACAATTGTGGTGCGTGGTCGCAACATAATTATATACAGGAGATGCCCAGGTTATACCAGCTGTACATATATAATTATATACAGGAGATGCCCAGGTTATACCAGCTGTACATATATAATTATATACAGGAGATGCCCAGGTTATATCAGCTGTACATATATAATTATATACAGGAGATGCCCAGGTTATACCAGCTGTACATATATAATTATATACAGTAGATACCCAGGTTACACCAGCTGTACATATATAATTATATACAGGAGATGCCCAGGTTATATCAGCTGTACATATATAATTATATACAGGAGATGCCCAGGTTATACCAGCTGTTCATATATAATTATATACAGGAGATGCCCAGGTTATACCGGCTGTGCATATATAATTATATACAGGAGATATCCAGGTTATACCGGCTGCACATGTATAATTATATACAGGAGATGCCCAGGTTATACCGCTGTACATATATAATTATATACAGGAGATGTCCAGGTTATACCTGCTGTACATATATAATTATATACAGGAGGTACCCAGGTTATACCAGCTGTACATATATAATTATATACAGGAGATGCCCAGGTTATACCAGCTGTACATATATAATTATATACAGGAGATGCCCAGGTTATACCAGCTGTACATATATAATTATATACAGGAGATGCCCAGTTATACCAGCTGTACATATATAATTATATACAGGAGATGCCCAGGTTATACCAGCTGTACATATATAATTATATACAGGAGATACCCAGGTTATACCAGCTGTACATATATAATTATATACAGGAGAAGTCCAGGTTATACCAGCTGTACATATATAATTATATACAGGAGATACCCAGGTTATACCAGCTGTACATATATAATTATATACAGGAGATGCCCAGGTTATACCAGCTGTACATATATAATTATATACAGGAGATGCCCAGGTTATACCAGCTGTACATATATAATTATATACAGGAGATGTCCAGGTTATACCAGCTGTACATATATAATTATATACAGGAGATGCCCAGGTTATACCAGCTATACATATATAATTATATACAGGAGATGCCCAGGTTATACCAGCTGTACATATATAATTATATACAGGAGATGCCCAGGTTATACCAGCTGTACATATATAATTATATACAGGAGATGTCCAGGTTATACCAGCTGTACATATATAATTATATACAGGAGATGCCCAGGTTATACCAGCTATACATATATAATTATATACAGGAGATGCCCAGGTTATACCAGCTGTACATATATAATTATATACAGGAGATGTCCAGGTTATACCAGCTGTACATAATAATTATTAGAGATGAGCGACTTTGCCTTTTTTAGGGTCGAGTCGGGTTTCATGAAACCCGACTTTCTCAAAAGTCGAGTCGAACGAAATCGGCCGACTATCGGGAAAAGTCCGTGGTCCGACTGAAACACGAAACGCAATGCAAGTCAATGGGGAAGCAAAGTCGCCATGGAGTGGAGGACAGGAAACACCTACATTGCCCATTTCAATGCCAATGACATCAATTCTTATTACTTAAGCTTCTCAACCTTAATTTACTTTATAATAATAGTAACACATTGAAAACTGGGAGTTATTTGGCTAAACTTGTGGGGGGCAGGGCTGGCTCCAGGTTTTCGTGTGCCCCTTTAACACAGACCACAATTCATGATGCTCAGATACGGCAGAGAAATATAGGTATAGTACAATGCCAAATACTTCACTTCTTACATTACATGAGTGATATCTATGGCAAATTCTACAATAGCTCAAAAACCGGACAGTATATTCCTCCATACAGTATTATGGCCACCACATAGTGCACCATACAGAATAATGAGCCCCATATATTGCTCCATACAGAATAATGAGCCCCATATATTGCTCCATACAGAATAATGAGCCCCATATAATGCTCCATACAGAATAATGAGCCCCATATATTGCTCCATACAGAATAATGAGCCCCATATATTGCTCCATACAAAATAATGAGCCCCATATAATGCTCCATACAGAATAATGAGCCCCATATATTGCTTCATACAGAATAATGAGCCCCATATATTGCTCCATACAGTATATGATGAGCTCCACATAATGCTCCAGTATATGAGGGTCCCCATATAATGTGACATACAGTATAGGACGGTCCCCATAGAGTAAAATGAGCCCCACATATTGCTCCATACAGTATAATGAGTCGCATATAAAGCTCCATACAGTATATGATGGGCCTCATATATTGCTCCATACAGTATGGGCTCCATATAATGCTCCATACAGAATAGGCCCCATATGTGCTCCATATGATGCTCTATACCCTATATGATGCCCCATAAATAATGAACCCCATATGATGCTCCAGTAGTTGATGGGCCCCGTGGATGATGCTCCAGTGTATGATGGGCCTATATAATGCTCCATATATAATGGACCCCATTTATAATGCTCCAGTGTATAATGGGCCCCGTATTTGCTGCTCCAGTGTCTGATGGGCCTATATAATGCCCCAGTGTTTGATGGGCCCCATATATAATTCTCCAGTGTATAATGCTCCCCATATATTGCTCCAAACATTAAAAAAAATGAAATACCTCTCCTCGCTGGTCACTGCTCTACTCTGGACTCCTCAGTGTCACCATCTTCCAGCTCTCTGCATTTGGACTGTTCAGGTAGAGGGCGCACAGACATGACATCATCGTGCTCTCTGTCCTGAATGTCACTGTCAGGAAATGCGGAAGACCTCACAGCGGAGGAGCAGGGAGAGGTAAGTATTGAACGTGCTGTGGCCCTGAGCAAGCAGAGGGCACAGGGCCTCTCATAGTAGGGTGGTGTGTTTGACGGCGAGTGGGCCCCCCCCACCATCAGAGAGACTTTTGCGTACTATGAGGGGCCCTGTGCAGTGCCATCGCCCACGAGTGGGCCCCCCCACTTGCTCAGGGAACTGGCACTTGCCGGGTGCGCCAGGTGCTGACGTCGGCCCTGGTGGGGGTACAGCCCAGTTAGGGAGGTGGAAAAACTGGCATATGTTGAGGTGTAGGCTGGACGTTCAGCAGCTGCAAATGGAGGAATCGGAGAAGTCGGAGGAAGAGGAGGACAAAGCGAGCCATTTTGCTGGCAACCTATGTGTCATCAGGGAATGGTGGTGCAAAATCCTTAGAAACCCATGCATGGTCCATTTTAATGAAGGTGAGATCACCAACATTTTAGGTCGACAGCCGGGTCCTTCTTTCTGTCAGGATTGATCCAGCAGCACTGAAGACTCTTTCTGATAGCACACTACCAGCAAGGCAAGCGAGCTCCTGTAAGGCATATTGTGCCAATTCAGGCCAGGTGTCCAGTTTACAGGCCCAGTAGTCAAAGGGGAAAGAACTGTGAGGGAGAACATCGATAGGGGCGGAGAGGTAATTTTGAACCATAGTTGACAACTGCTGTCTCCTGTCTGTTGCAATCGATTCAGTATTAACAGTCCCTCCTTCATAAATGAAACAAGATGTGTCTGCTTATGTGTCACACACCACATGGCCAGCTAGGATTGTTAAATGTAACAATGACATTTCCCAGTGAATGCATTTGTTTTGGTAGAAAGCCATGTTAAAGTTGAAAAACGCTTCAAAAACGCTGCGTCTGAACATAGCCTAAGTGATGGAGGAACATTTTGGTCTGGGGTTAATTATTTTGCCTTATATACAAGTCATTAACCTGCTAAGGATGTACCTTTACATATTTCCCAGCAAAATCTCTTTTGGTTTCATTTTGGTATGTTTTTTGGTGCATCGGTAAAAATGGCAGGAAACTCTGACAACATTGTTTAAAGCTGTGAACAAGGAGTCTGGAATGCTTTCAGGGGCGATCCCCATGATGTCCCCATTTCATTTGAGCAGTGTTTCTATCATTTTCAGATGTTTTTAGACCTTTAAAGGACACCGGGGTCATCCACACTTGTCCGCTAAAAAGACGCTTAAAATAATGGCACACCGATGGAGCACAGACCAGATGAAATCCAAGATGACTCTATCTGCCTCATAAGTGAGTGTTTCCGTTGGTGTTTTAGTCTGGATTGTGTTTTTGTGGATTTACACAAAACCCCTTAGTTAAGCGCTCAGTGGAGAGCGCAGGATAAATGTGATTTGAGTCTTGTTTTGACTTAAGCCCTCGTCACACACAGCAATCTCGCTAGCGAGATCGCTGCTTAGTCACTAGTTTTGTGACGCAACAGCGATCTCCCCAGCGATATCGCTGTGTGTGACATTCAGCGCCGCTCAGCCCCCCTGCTGGGTATCGCTGATCGTCGCTGAATGTCCTGGACATTTTTTTGATCGTTGGTCTTCCGCTGGCCAGCACGCATTGTTGCGTGTGGCAGGCAGGAGACCAGCGATCAGCTGGTAACCAAGGTACACATCGGGTTTCCAGGCGTCAGGCTGTGCCTGGAAACCGACGTGTACCTTGGTTACCAGCTCCCTGCATCAGGGCGCTGGTATCCAATGTACACTGTGGGTAACTAATAGATGTTACCCGCAGTGTCGCTGTGCTGATCGCTGCCTGAGCTTCCTGTTTGGCAGCTCAGCAGTGATCATGTAGCGACACACCAGCGATCCTGATCGTTATCGGGATCGCTGGTGTGTTGCTATGTGAGACCCGGGCTTAAGACTGTAAAAGTCACAAATGGACATGGCCCCTGGCCTTGAATCCCAATGAGGGTGAGCAGCTAGAAGCCTCTCCTGAAATGCTAATGTCATAGGTGTGAGGAGCCCACTGCATTGTCTGATGCTCATAAAGAAAAGGAAGGTCCACAGGAGTGCCAGCAGGTTTCCACTCACACCTTCTGTAAAGACCAGAGAGAAGAAGACCTCATTCATGATGGTAATGACTTGAATCTCTGACAGAAAATGAGGACTTCCATTGTAAATTAACATGGGGACATCTCAATGTTTCTTACTTGTTTATTTTGAGGACAAACACATTTTGTTTGCATATTCTGTATACCTGAGAGAAAGAAGCTTCTATTTATACATTTTAGGTCTCATTTTTGCCAAGGGTCAATTTGATGCGCATAACACCATTCGTGGTTGTACAAAATCAGCTAATAATCCTTCTATGTGTGGTCCAACATTAAATTATTTCTCCCCTAATGTGATGACTGGAGCGTCTTCTCCTTGGTAATGTGTGATGTTAGGTGGTAATGATAGGAAACAGCAATTTATAGAAAATTAAATTGTATCCCAAAGTATTATTTACATGTGACAGCAAAAAAGGGATTATTTAAAACATAACATTTATTGAAACAAAACGTTAAAAAACGGACACATATATATAACATCCTCAACCCAAAAAATTGAAAGTGTAGTGAGGATATTTGATATACCCTGAGAGATAGGTATAATCAATAATAGGGAGAATTAAAGATGTGCTTTAAATGTAATAGCCCTGTATAACTAAAGCTATACACAAAAAATGCTTAATTTATCTCTTAAATAAATCCAGAGATAACAATAGATGGGGAGACAATATATATAGACAGCTATACAAAATGTCAGTCCTGCACCGCAAGAACTACAAATAGAATATACCTAAACCCTGCACTGCTAAGGTTAGGCTATCATTCTATAGGACATATAGCCTGTTTAAGAAAAAATGAAACGTTCTCATCCATTTAAGAGCATATATAAATAACTATACTAATATACATTATTGCACAGCAGAAATCACAAACGCATATGTTTCAACCCTGCACCGCTAGAGTTGAATTCGCATTGTCTAGAATATATAGTATATTAGGCAAAATGGAACGTTCTCACCCATTTAGAAAAGCATATCCAATTCATCTCCTATAGTCAGTCATTCTCTGGACAGAACCAGACTGTATGCAGCCCTTTCCCGACGCGTTTCTTCCATCAGGATTCATCAGGGGATATGGCGCAGGCAAGTCATACATCACAAGCATGTATCTCTCATAGGGGAGTTTTTTCAAATGCCCCCTTATATCAAATAATTAAACACACCCATCACCAAATCAACAAATCACCACGATGATACATTCAAACCCACCAATAAGTGAGTTAAAACCATTTAATGTCCTTAATTAGGGAGCACAATTATGCTGGACCGCACGCCGCACGGCCAGAAAAATAGTCACATATGTTTGCGATAGTATCGCTTGCTCAATAGTGACTTCCGGTATCGCTATAGGTTAGCGCATGCGCAGATTTGATCCAAAAGAGACTTCCTGTCCGCCCCTGCCGGAATTAACATCACGTTACTCATACAGATAAAGTGACTTACGGCATATGTCTCTCATGTTAGCGCATGCGCAAATATCCTCAATAAAGAGATTCTATTTAAGTATAAAAAACAAGCGTCAGAGCTTTATAAGACCAAGCGTCTATGCGATATATTTCATGTACATGTACATGTACATAGGATTCACTGAGTATATAAATCAAAACTTATTCAAAGGTGCTGTGCATCGATCTAAATCACGTGACAACGAAAATTATTATTGCATTAATAACCAAGGACATAATGTAAGAACATTCATTAATTAATGCTTTTACACATTTAGGATTCTTATGGA
>JARQOD010010016.1:0-28954 GCA_033576555.1 Oophaga sylvatica | reverse complement strand
ACCCAATTGCCGGTCCGGGGGACCGAAGGTACTATTGCTACAGCATGGAAGGGGAAAACCCCAGAGTTTTCCCGGGGCCCCTAGGTGCGGAAAAAGCCCCTTTGTCAGTACGTAAGGGGGTCGGGGGGAGTGAGATTTGGTCAGTGCACGAAAGATAAAAATTCAGCCCCCTCGCGGAAGGCTTCAAAAAATTTCTGATGGGTGAACGTTTTGGAAAAGCGGGAAATATAGGGGGATTTGTTCGGGGTCGTAATCTTTTTGGACAGTAAAGGGGCCCTAACTTGCTTGTGTTCCCTCAAAGCCATCCCCATCAACCCCTCAGCCTCCCTGGGAAATGCCTTATATTTGCAATAAAGGTTAAAAGAGCTGCCCGTGTGGTGGTTATTTTGCATCCCTGCAAATCCTACCTAATCCCGACCTGGGGGAGTCCCCCTGTGGGGACCCGAATCTAGTGATCCCATCCCCTCAGGATTCAGCGGTGGTCAAATTACCAAAATTCTCAGGTGGCGTCACGAACTGTTATAAACCTTTCCCCTGTAAATATTCCCCAAATACCCCAGCGCCGGGCACAGACCGAGCCCGCTCCTGGAAAAATCCCTGACTTTACGGGCTCGGTTGAGTACCCCATTTCCCTGGAAAAACCCCACAATTGTGGTGGGGGTCGACACACTGCCTTCAGTAAAAAAGAATTCTTTAAAGCCGCAGTGTCCCTTTTATTGTGTCGACCCGGTGGCCGATCTCCCAAGGTGTTTTTGAAGTGCGGAGTTTTTCCAGTGTCCTTTGTGATGGCAACAACCCAGGTACGTGCAGGAAAGATGAGGCCTGTAAACACCCTGCAAAAGCCAGCGCAACGAAATACATCACCAGCAGCTTTACAGCAGAAACAGTGGCGCAGAAGAGAAAAAAAGTGCTTATAAGCGATGCGCAGCAGCACCCGCAGGAGTTAACTTGCTTAGGGGGTTCGGGGGAAAGACCGGAGCTCCTTTCCCAAAATCCAGGTGATGACATGTTTGTCGGAAGGTTGTAAGAGAGCTATGCCAAATGAAACCCGGGGGTTTTGTGGAGGGATTTTTGACTGTATTTGACGGGTGGCGGGTTGAGAAGTCCACCGACAGGGGCAAGGTGTGGCCCCCTATTTGACTGGTGAGCCCCAGAAGGCATTTATGATTTGGCAAATGAGGATGCGCAGGAGTTGCAAGTTAAAAAATGAATTTGGAACGCGTGTGAATATATGTCAGGGAGCACAAGGGTTCGCCCCTGGGGATATATGGGGCAAATCGCTCGGTGCAATGTTTGACCTACTGCATCTGGTGCAAAAAAGGTGCAGCTAGAATCCTCACTCCCGCCCAGATGGTCAGCTGGTTGCAGGCAGATTTTTTACCTCCTTCCCAGGTGGTGCAACCCGGGTTGCCCCGGGGGATCCCCCAAATGGGAAACTGGTGGGCTAAAGGAAAAGTTCCGGTGGTTGAAAAGGGCCCTAAGGAAACCCGGGGATGGTGCATCCCCCACTCGGTCCCAGCGGGAAATGAGCCCCCAAAAAAAAGGGGGGTAGGCCCCCACTGGGGGGGGGTCCTGTGTGTCGACCCGCCACCAATTGTGGGTTCCGGGCAAGGGGGGGATCGGCCGGCCGTAGAAGTTATGGGGTTTTTCACAGGTAGCGGTGGCTCGGTTGGGGCCCCCGGCGGGTTGGGTTGTTGGGGAATTTTTTCAGGGGATAGATTTTTATCAGTTTTGAGCCCCTGTAGTCTTCTGGGAAATTTTTACCCCGCGCTGCTGTGATTTGAGGGGATGGTGTGCAGTTTGGGGTCCCCCCAGGTGGGACTTTCCTCAGGCGGTGTTAGGAGGGTTGTGCAGGCTGCAATCTAAAATCAGTTTCCCCGGTCGGTCTTTCCATCCTTTCTTCCCGTGAAAGGCGGCCCCGGGAGGTGATGGGTTGTTGGGGTAGCTTTGAGGCAACAGTAAGCAAGTTGGGGCTCCTTTACTGTCCAAAAATGATGGTACAACCCCCTGCGGTGTTCCTTATAAACCCCAGTTACTCCAAAATGTTTCCCCAGTCAGATTTGTGGTAAAGCCTTCAATGTTGAAATGGGTTTCCCTGCTTTTGTTGCGCTTGATCAAAGCCCTTTCCCCCGACTCCGGTTGTCGGGACTATAGGGGGTTTTTGCCGCAAACCTAAAGCCCGGGTAAACTTGGTTTTTTTACCATTGCTTGTAGCAAATATGTCCTTCGGTCCCCAGTGCCGGTGCATGTGCAGGATTTTCCCAACCCAAAAAAGCACTTTTCCAAAAATCTTCCTTCACTTTGCCCTTCGTTTTGCTGCTTAATGATAGCTAGTTTTTTCCCAGTGGGGCACAGTCTGTGGTGGGGTTGAAAAAGACCCCTGTATAGACTCCATTTTCTGAACTGGGATAGAGCAATCTGGCCGTCTCTCTGTAAAGGAAGGAAAACGATTTTAAATCCCCCCTTCCCACCCTCTGGTGTTTTCAGAGTTTTAGTGATGTATGAAGGCCCCTTTAAACTGTTCTCCCCATCACCCTCTGGTATTGTGTACCGGGTTTTTACATTCCCCCTGGTAAACGACGCCCCCCGGGCTGAAAAATTAAAGAAAATTTTTGTTTATGCATAAAAACATTAACAATAACTTAAATTGTCCCATCCCGGGGGGTGAGGAATCTTGACGTTGCAACATTTTTGAAAAATACAAATTTAAAAAGCATTCAATAAATATCAAATTTTTTGTGAAGGCCGCCCCCAAAACCCTTTAAGGGGGTCCCGGGTGGGCTGCAGGAATCCAAAAGCAGACCTTCCCCGTGCCCACCACAGGGTTTTTGGTTCGAGGTAAATCAAGGTTTTTATGTGAAACCTTAAAAAAGGACATTGTGAACTTTTTAAAGGGTAAGTTTTGGGGGTTGTCCCCGCCTCTGAGTCCATTTAAACATAATGGGAAAACCATATTTTATATAGACTTTTCATTTTTACATCAATTTTTTTTAAAACCTGTGTATCTAATGGGTAATTCCCTTTTGGGGGTTCGTTGATCTCGTGGTGCTTAGGTATATCAAGTTGCGATTGTTGCACTGCGAACGGGCAAACTTAGAACTGCCCCAATCTTTCTAGGATCTGGGAGCGTTGATGGCTGGGCGGTGTGGTCGCTTTACCAGGGGATCCCATAGTATGGGGGCTGCTTCAGTGATCCTCTTGAGTTCCCCAGGTTTGGGGGTTTTGGGGGTGGGGAAATCCTGGCGGGTAACTGGCACCACAGGAAACTGGAGGTAAACTTCCCCTTGTGGCGATAACTGCAACATGGAATTTCACAATCCCCATTTAGGCCAATCGAGGAAAATCTCCCAGTCGGTTTTTTTGCCTTTTCCCTTTTCTTTTCTTGATTGAGGACGGGGTTTCTTTTAAACGCTTTAGTGTTTGGAAACAATTTCAAGATTCTGGACACAGGGGTTTGTTGTTCTTCCCCCGTCCTTATGCGAACCCCCAAATTTTCTGTTGTCTATTTGAATCTTGTATGACGTAGGGTTCTTGCCCCATGGTTATCCCGTTTTTGCCTTCCCTTTTTTTTTTATACTTCTCTCCCGGGTCAAGGTTGGCAGGGGCATTTGGGTTTTAACATCTTTGTTTTCCCCGGGCCTTTTTGAGACTTTTCCCCTCACGATTTTTACTTTCTGTTTGCTTTGCCCATTGAGTCCAGTTTCAACGGTGTTGCCCCCGGTTCTACCACTCAAGTTCTAGTCCATTGGTAGTCTTCCGGGCCTTGCTCTATAAGATAGGTGGGGGTGCAGTTTGTTGAGCTTACAGGTATATGGTTTAAATCAACCAATAGGTAGTAAATCCCGGGCCCTGTTTTCCCGTTTCCCAAGGTATGGTCTCAAAAAGAAGGGCAAAATGGTTTTTCTTTTGCAAAGACCCTTGGTTTGAGGTGTTTTGGTTGTTTTCTTTTTTTCTTGCCCCCTCATGTGACAGATTTTTTTTAAATCAGTTCGAAAGCAGGTCCCCGTCAGTTAATTCTTGCTCGGATACCCAGCGGTTGAGAGTTGCTTAAAAGGTTTTCGCGGCCGTCCTGCGGTTGGGGTCCTTAACTGGAAAACCCACCAAAAAATTGGGTAAGGGTCCCCAGGGTAAGGGTTGGTATCGATTTGGCGACTTTTTTAGGGGTAGGGCCCAATTCCCCGGGGACGGTCGCCCGGATGGTTGGAGGGGTCCCTTCTGATACCGTAGCCCTTTCTTCTGGGGAACCAAGGGTCCACAGTTCGACCACCTCCGAGGGAGTGGCACCCCTTTCCCAGTAGAACGGAATTCAAAGGGTCCCCAGCTTTCCCCACCCAAAAGTGCCCTGCTTGTCGTGGTTTTTCCAACACCTTGGACGTCTCCTTGGGGACCCATTTCCCGCCCATCTCTGGGTTTGGGGGTTGACGTATCCCTGCACAATTCTCCGGTATAGGAAACCCTGCTTTTTCGTTCCACGGAGTTTTTGCTGAATGGGACCTTTTCCAGAGGGGGGACCCTTCCCTGTTTTAACAACTCCTTGATGCGGCTGCCCCCCTGGATCCTGCCCTGAGTCTCTTCAGCTGTGGGGGGTAAAGGATTTAATGTTGCACCATACTGCTTTTGTGGACTCGATGCCGTGGTCCCCCATTTCGTTTGAAAGCGGGAGTCAATTTCTTCCGGTCGTCCGATTTTCTTCGTTCAGAGTCATGCGGCATTCGGGACAACGTCGCCCCTTGCATTCTTTGACCCCGCCCCGGTACTTTATGTAAATTGGTAAAGGGGCAAAAACCCAGCCCCCAAGCTGTCCCTGGCGCCCCTTTTGGGGGTTTCCAGGTGCGTTAAGGGTTGTTGTTTGTGTACGCCGTGAATTATTGGGGCCCCGTAGTGCTTAAAACTTTAGTAAAAGGCCCCGCCAGCGCCAAAAAATCCCGCTTGAGCTGTATAATTTTCCCGGTTCCTTTCAGTTGGCCCGGTTTTTTGTGGCTATGCGATGTTTTTCTTTCCCCTTTGCTTTGACTGAGAAGGTCCAACCCTTCATTATGGGGGTGTAAACAGGAAGGTTTGGGTGTATTCGGATAGGTTAAGATTATCACGGGAGGTTTTTTTTTTTTTTGGAAATTTTTGCTTTTTCTTTCCCCCAAATTTAAAAGGGGGGTTTTGCTCTTTAAGGTTGTCCTCCAGGGGGGCCTGTAAAGGAGCTGCCCTTTTCGTGTAAATTTTCACGATTTCGGTGTAAACCCGTTGTCCCAGGAACTGTCGCACTTCCTTAAGGTTCTTCGGTCCGGCCATTTGGTGGCAGTGATTTTTTGGGCGGCGCTACTCCTTTCCCAATGACGATGTGCCCCTTTTTTTACCTTCTGTTTGAGTAGATGGGATTTTTAAGGTTTCAATTTTACCCCTACCGGACAGGGCCAAATACTTCTGCCCGGTGCTTCAGTGGTCCCCATTGTCTTGGAATCCGTAGTCGTTAGGTTTTGCAGCACGGTTCAAAATTTTTGGTGTCCCCGACAATTTTTCCCTATTCTGAAAATGTTCCTGGGGCCTGCTGAGCCCCAAAAGGATTTTGTCGAAATCCCGAGCCCCTTGGGGGGGGTTTTGAAAGCCGTTTATCACGATCTCCCCAGCCACGCCCCTTGCCCGTAACATAGTCAGTTTAAGGGTAGAAAGTAGTTAGGTTTTTTGAGCAGTAATGATTCCCTTTTGTGGTAAAAGGGGATGATCCTTTTGTGTTATGCGGTTCACCTGCCCGAATCCACACCTTTCATACTACCCCTTTTTTTTAACAGAAAAAGGGGGCTGCCCAGGGTAAATATCCTTATACCCCCGCTTTTTCTTTTATTAAAATTTCTTTAGCCCTTTGAATCTTTTTTTAACCCTCTTTATTATTTTATATTTTTTACTTTTAATTTCCCAAAACATATTTTTAAAAAACTTTTTACCTTCACCCCTAATACCCTTCTTTTAATTTCCCCCAAATTTCTCAATTTCCCCACCCATTCTTCATTATCCCCCGCTATTTACAAAAACTAAACCGCCCAAAAAGAATTTTCAACCTTTTACAATTTCAAAAAAATTTCCCCCCCCCCCCCCCATTGAAAGCCGTCCTTTCTTCCATTCCATTTATACTCCTCTAGAGTATAAGTGTAGGTCTATGTTTAAATGGTGGGGTTTATACAGCGGGTTTAATTCTGCCCTTACCTATGGTGCCCTGCCCCAAAATGTCTTTCATTTTGGGGGTTAAAAATTTAAAAGGGGGAACCGTTTTAAAATTTTTCCGTGGTAAGCTTCGCTTCTGTGACACCCCGGGGGCCGGATCTCTCTTTGGATTATCCTTCTGCTTGGTGGGCAATCTCGGGTTTTTTGGAGCAAAAACAAACCCCTTTCCCCCAAACAATTACGTAATGTTAGTACCAAATTTTTTAACCGTTCCCCTATTTACAGTCTTTACTACAGAACCCTGGTTTTTTAAATCCCTCTCCCCCACCTTTACTCTCCCAATTTGTTGGGGAGTTTTCTACAAAAAAGGCTTAAAAGTTTGGGTTAAGTAAAGGGCTGGGGGTTTAAAGACTACCTTTGCGTATTTGGTTTAGGATCAGGTTTTGGGTCACTGGGACCCGTGTCTACAATGTGGAAAAAGCAATCCATCTAGAAAAATAGGGTAGGGTCGCCCCCCCACTCCCTGGGTTTCCGTTGGGGGCCGGGACGGGTATTCTCCTGGGTTTTGGGCCCCTTTGGGCCAGGTTTCCCCGTTTTAAGGCCTGTGGGACGATCCCCTTTCCGGTTGCGCGAAAACAGTGATCTCTCGAGAGGGGGTGTTGATCAGAGGTCGACCCGGGGGGGGTGGCGTTTTCCTCCTCGGGGGGGCGCGTTTTTTTTTTTCGGGCTCCGGAAATGTCTTCTGGGCCCGTCAGCAAAACGATTTTTCCCTTTTCCCCCTTTTTCCCGCAGCTGCGGGCATCATTCGACCCAGTTTTTGCAGTGGGACCTCTGGCGCAGACGCCCAATTCACTAGGGGGTGTAAACTGCGCTTTGGCTTCAGCCACTGGGGGAAAAAAGGGGTTTCTGCCGTTTCCGAGGTTTTCCCCTGTGTTTGTTGGGTTGCCCCCTGGGTTTGCCCCGGGGGCCGCGCCTTTTTTGCCTGTCCTTGGGCTCAAAGGTTGCATCGGTGTCTAAGGCCCCTTTCGTTTGGTTCCTCTTTGGGGTTCAAACCTGTTTAAAATTTTCTTTTCAACATTTTATTCTGTCGATAGATTTAAATTGTTAATTTTGCTTAAGGTCTCGGGCTCCCCGTAGTCGGCAGGTTGTCCCGGTGGGGGTACCTGGCTGTTGTGAAATGATGAAAGGGATCCGGAGATCGTTTCTGTGCGGTCTTCAAATATGGCATGAGCTTTAAGGAAGATGAGGGCCGATCCTGTCACGGGTTTTTCCCAAATTCCAATTCCCTTCAGCAGCGCAGTTAGCTGCCCTTCAGCCAGCGTTTTTGTCTCTCAGGAGGAGACTTTATAGGATGTGCATTTCCGCTTGAAGCCTGCTAAAGTGCCCCGGCTCAGCTTTTTTGGGGGAAACCCTTTTGCCCCCGGCATATATGGGGGGGTTAGTGGCATGATGGGATACCGGAGGGGCAGGGCCCGCGCCCCCCTTTGCGTAAATACCGCGGTGCGGAATTTGGGGGCCCCCGGCCGGGGCCGCATGTCAGCCGGTTGTTGTGACTTTAGCGCCCCCTTGGTTAAAGGAGCCTACCCGGTTTCGCGCTGCTATTTCCGCAGAGGGGGACAGGGCCTTCGTCGCAGGCGCTTGATGGCGAGCGTTCCCCTGTTTAGGACCTGCCCTGAGTCGACCCGGGGGTGTTAAGATCTGCGCGCCTTTCGGTACGCCCCCTTCTCCCGGCCTGGGGCGCGGGGAAAATGGCGACAAAGATGGCGTTTTGGCGCCAAAAGTGCAAACAGTCCCTTTTTCACAAAAACACTCCCAGGCACCCCGGGCTCGCAAGGCTGAAGTTTCGTATTGTTCGTGCGCAAATTTTTGTGTCGACCCCACCAAAATTGGGGGTTTACCAGGGAAAATGGGGTATCGGGCCCGACCCCGTAGAATTTTTGGGGGATTGTACAGGTAGCGGTGGTCGGTCTGTGGCCCCGGGGGTCTGGCGTTTGTTGGGGGAAAAATTTTTCAGGGGGATAGATTTATATCAGTTCTGAGCCACTGTAGTTTCTGGTAAATTTTTCCAGGCGTTAGTCTTGGGGGTGGGAGCAGCTTTAATGTGGGTCCCCTCAGGTGGGACTCTTCCCTAGGTCGGTAGTTGGTAGGGTTGTGCAGCAGCAATCATTCTCTTAACGGGCGCGTCTTTCCCCCTTACTTTCAGTGATAAGGGGAGGTCCCGGAGGTGATGGGGTTGTGGGGATGAGCTTTTGGGAAAGCTAAGCAAGTTAGGGGCTCCCTTTTTTGTCCCAAAAATGATGGTCAACAGCCCGCGCGGGGTTCCCCCCCCCCCTATAAACCGTTACTCCAAACTGTTTGCCCCAGTCTTTTTTTGGGGAAGCCCCCAATTTTGAAACTGGTTCTGCTTTGTCTGGCTTTTCAAAAAATCCCTATTCCCCTGACTCCGGTTTGTATGTTTTTATGGGGTGTTTGCCCCGACAAGTCGGTAAATCTTGGTTTTTTTACCACTATGTTGTGCTAATGTGTCCTTTTGGTCCCCAGGACCCGGGGCAATGTGAAAAGGGCTTTTCCAAGCCAAAAAACCTTTCCAATAATCTTCCTTCACTTTTTCCCTTCGATTTGTGTCTTAATTGATAGCTCGTCTTTCTTCCGGGGGCAAGCTCTGATTTGGCTGAGGTAAATAGCCCCCTGTACTGACTCCACGTTTAAAATGTTGATAGGCAATTGGACCGTCTACTCTGCCCAAAGGGACAGGAAACTGGGGACAAAATCACCCCCTTCCACCCCCCCTGTGGGGTGTCAAAAAGTGTGTGAGTATTGAAGAGCCCCTTAAACTGTTCCCTCTCCCATCATTCCTGGTTTGTGTACCGGGTTACACTAGATTTCAAGGGGCCCGGGGGTTGTAAAAAGGCCCAGGTAGAGAATGTTTTGAGGGAGATGTCCGGCCCGGGTTTTTTTAAAACCCCCTTTTGCCCCCTTGTCCCCCAAAGGATGGACGCAGCCACGAAGGCGGCCCTACTATGCATATCCCCCCGCGTGTGGACTTCAGCTCGGAGGGGGCTGAGTCTGTCCGTGCCATAAAGGGGAGGTGCTGGTGTCAGGATGTTAGATCGGAGTTGGGAAGAAAAGGGGCCACCCCCCCCCTCTGTAGGTCCCGGGAAAAAAATGTGGAGTGGTGTTTAACGGGGATGTAAGGTATCCTTTTCCCCAAAAGTGACTATAAAAACTAAGTGGGGTTGACGGGTGGGTTTCAGGGTAGTTAAGGGATTGTAACCGATGTAATGGGGGGGGATTTAGCTGTTTGGGCTTGTGGGTGAATTTGGGGGTTTTGAGATCAATGAGTGGAAAGGTGCCACAAGGGTGGGTGATTCCCCTTCATGGAAAGTCTTCAAACAGAGGCTGGTTGCACGTCTGGATGATTTGGAATTGTTTGGCGGGGGGTTGGCCCAGATGCCCCAGGGGTCCTTCCACTCTCCCATTCTATGATTCTAGTTTCTATGTTTCAGGTGCCCGCCCCCTGAAGAAATCCATCCAGTTGGAGGGGATAATTTCCCTTGTGGTCCTGGTGGTGACGGGACAAGATGGGACCAGTGGGGCAGAGATTCCTGAATTTGGGGGTTTTCTGGTGGAAATTTTGGGCTGCGCAAAGGGCAGATTTTACCCTAAAAGGGGGTTGGAAAATTTTGCCCATGATACCGGGCTCCGGGGGCAGAGGGGGCGGTGGCCCGGGGCCCCGCACTTGAGGGGGCCCCCCCGGAGCTAGTACTTTTAAACTGTGTCAGGTGTTTCTGCGGCAGAGCAGGGGAGTGATCCCTGCACTGCTGCCTGGGCTTGGGGCCTTGACAGGCAGGGGAGGGGCCGGTGCGCAGGGGGCCCCCTCCCCTTCATAAAGGTTCATGCATGGGCGGGTGTGATACAGTGCCCGCAGATGGGAAGGAGGTCCGCCCCTTTCCCCCCGTTTTTCCCCCTTAGCTCTGCGTCCCGACCAGACACTGAAGGGGGTTGCGTGAATATTGGTTTTTTTTTGGGGGCTGAATTTGTATAGAGGCTGCCTAGGGGGGTGATTATACAAGGGGCAGCCTATGGGGGTGCTTTTTATTTTAGACTCTGCCTTGGGGGGGCTTTTATTATGGGGTGCCAGGGGGGTGCTTTTTTTTGAGGCTGCCTTGGGGGTGATTATTTAGGGGCTGATTATGCTATGAGGCTGTTATGGGGGTGCTTTATATTAGGGTCTGTTTATGCTTAAGGCTGTTAGGGGGGTGATTTAATTATTGAGGTTCTCTGGTGCTTTTTTATGGGGGTATCTAGGGGGCCATTTACGTGGGAGTTACAGTGTGGCGCTTTTCAAAAGTTTGGGGGTACTAAGGGGGCGTATATATCCGTGAGGGCATTTTGGTTTTTAGGGGAGCTGTACGGGGGGGGACTTGGGCATTTTTAAATTAAAGTGGGATTATTGTTATATTGAAAACTCGGTTTTCGTGTCAAAGGGGAACGGACATTAATTTAGGGGGCAAATGTGGGCACTGTTTTCTGGGCATTTTCACCCGGCATACTATATTTAGGGGGGCTTTTGAATTTGAGGTCACAGAACCACCAATGGCAGTAATGGGAACATACGGCAGCAGGGCTCATATTGGGGTTCAGGTGCGTAATGGGAACATACTGCAGCAGCGGTCTTTTGGAGTATCAGGTGTAGAAAATGGGACACTTACGGCGCAGGGGTTTTCCCAGTATTGGGGTATCGGTGCGAAATGGGGAAACCATTGCACCCCGGGCTCAGTTTGGGTTTTCGGTGTAGTATGGGACATACTGCAGCAGGGGTCGTATTGGGGTATGGTGAGTTGGGGGAACCATTATGGCGAGCGGCTCAGTTTTGGGGAGTATCGGTGCATTTATGGGGGCAATCGGCAGAGCGGCCAGTATGGTTCAGGTTTTGAAATGGGACAATACGGCAGCGCGGCTAGTATGGGGTTCGGGTGCGTAAAAAGGAAAATTTCGAGGGGTCAGTTTGGAGTACGGGTGGTTTGGCACTTTTGCGCGGGCTCAGTTTTGGGGTTCAGGTGCAGAAATGGGGCACTAGGGCGCAGTGGTCAGTTTTGGGGTACAGGTGCAGAAATGGGGGCCATAGGGCGCAGAGTCAGTTTGGGGGTTTGCAGGTGAGGGTTTTTGTGGGGTTTGGGGTAGCCCCATTTGGTACGGTGTGAAAATATGAGAGTGAAATGGTTTTTTGTTTCTTGCGGAGCCCTGGTGGAGGAGTGTTATGTCGGTCTGGGCTGAGGGAAAAGCTGAAAAGGAACGTTTCCCATCAGAAAAAAGTCGCGGAAAAGTCAATCTGTAACTCTGCTATGATCTTTTTTTCTGCGGAGGGTATTTACCATGACATATGGGGGTAAATCCCGTTGGTCTTTATTGAGATTATTTTCAGTCACGCGAGTATCTGCTGAGGTTCTCCCCCCTATTAGGGTGGTCACCAGTTGTATCAAGGTTTGTGGTACCCAAGGGGGGTCTTTATGGTGGGGAGATATTTTTTCCCAGCAGCTGGAGTTTTGGGAGGTTTTTCCCCGTCTCAAGGACCCGGGTGGGTAAGTAGGTAGGTCGTGATGTGTTTCCACTGAGGGGGGTGGACTGGCCTATAAACAAAGGGGTGTTGTAGTTGGTGGGGTGTGGAAGGAAGGGTTTGGCTGGAGTCACCTGGGGAAATTGTTTTTGTTACGTGTGTCGGTGCACAGGGGGGCGAGTACCAAAAACACCCGGGAAGGGGGCACCTGGCGGGCTCTGCTGTCCCGCAGCCCCTTAGTTAAACCCCTCCAAACAAGGTGAGTTGGGACCCGTGGTTCTCCAAAGGAGTGATTTATGTTCTGCTTTGATTTTGTTATCTGTTTTTTTTTGAACCCCTTATTAAAACCATGAAACTTTGAAAAAAGCCTGTGTGTTTTTTCCATTACTGCGGGCCCCGGCCCCGCCTCCGAGCGGATCCCCACAAATTGGTGGCTTGAATGGGGGGGAAAGCAGTGAGGTAGGCTTTTTTTTTTTTGTGGATGTTTTTTTTTTTTTCTGCTGCAGTAAAAAGTCCCGGGTGAAGAAAGTGACGCCCAAAACCCCTGGTAGCTGTCGGAGATGGGAGCACAGTAAAAAAAGCTTGTGGAGGCCATGCGCAGCAGCAGTGGTATACAGCAGCAGGCTAGCGCAGCAGCGGCTATACAGCAGCAACAGCAGGTTTCGCGCAACGCGGTACACGCGCAGCAGGTATGCAGCGCGCAGGCTATGCGCAAAACAGAGGCTATACAGCAGAGGCATGGGCGGCAACGGAAACCAAAAAACTCTGAGCAACAATCACAGACCCCGAAGCGGGCTGCCCGGGACGTCAGGGTGTCCAGAAGTGGTAGCACGGATTCCGAAAATGGAAAAAAGATGACGTGGGGTACCCGGAGTGTTTGAAGGGTGGGTTTGGGGGGGAAACCCCCGGGCCCCTGGGCGAGATGTGGCCCCCTTTTTGGTCCCGGCCCGCGAAAGCCTTAGGGACCTTTCCCCCCCGGACAGAGGGCTCGAGATCGAAAGGGGGTACTCGCACGTCTTGGGGGAAATGTGTTAGTCTGGTCAGCGGGTACACAGTGGAAGTTTTCCCCCTTTGGCCAGTTGGTCCCGTATTTGCTTGATAAACTGATAGAAAAAAGGTTGCGCCGGAAGTGTTGTCCCCGCGCTATGCTGGGCTTTTTTAAATGACTGATAAATTTGGAGAACTTTGCCCCCCAAACCCTTCAAAATGGTTGGACAGGGCCCCTCTGATGGTCTCAAATGGTAGACCCCATTGAAAGTTTTGGGGGTACCAAAGGGGTACAGGGAGAGCTTCCCGGAGGTAATGGTAAATTCCCCAAACCTTCACCCCGTTCGGCGAGAGGATGGAAGGCCCCAGGGCAGTTGGGGTGAAAGGGGGGGCCCCCTCTGTTGGCGGTGAAAAAACCAGGATTGTGGAGTGTTGCCCCCCTGACTGAGCCCTGGCCCAAAAATATGGGTACTTTTTTTCTCACTATGCCGCCCCAATGTGTGCAGTGGGTAAACCGAGGGCCCCAATTGCATTTGTGTAAAGTGGAGGTGGAGGGTCCCCTGTGTGGCTTCTGGACTCGGGAGTTCGTGCCCAAATAGAGCCGCCCGTCTAATCAGGAGTTAAAGGTCGGAAAATGGGTGTGTTGTGTATCATGGGGGCCCCAAAACATTTCCTCCGCCTGGTGTGATAAACGCCAGCGGGGGGGGAGGTGCCCGAGGTGGGGGGTGGTGGTGAATTGCATTATGTGTAAAAATGGGGGAGTTTTCCGTTTTTTCTTGTTTTGGCCTGAAATTCCCCCTCCCACGGAAAGTCATCGGCACCGTGGCAACCAGGTTGTTCTCCAGAAATCGGGCATGAACTGGTGGCCAGGGAAGTGTGCTGGGGGGTAGGAGTACCTTTGTTGGTGGGGGGAAAACCCCTCCTTAGAAGTGTTCGGGGAGAGGGAAAGTTTGCCACCGGGACCGAATTGTCGATTAATTGGAGGTGAAAATTTTGGTAGCGCAACCCCGGGCCCCAAATTTGCCGAGCCCGGGAAAATGTATGGTTGTCAAGGGGAACCCCAACACCCGGGCAGCTACGATTTCCCCCGATTCGAGTGAACAAGATTTGCTGTAGGGTTGAAAATTTACATGGGGAAATTTCGAGCAATTGTGGTCCGCAGTATATCGGGGTTGGAAAGGGGATTTAGGCTTGGATGTGTGTGCCCGGCGCAGGCACCTGTCCCCCTGGAAATGCACAAAAAAGGTTTTGTGAACCCTGATTTCTTCACTCCCCTTCTACACGCATAGAGGCTTTTTGACTATTTAGTGTGTGTTTTGTTTGTGGTATTAAAGTTCGTCTTTGGACAGAGAAGTTCATTTAGTTTTGCTTCAGTAAGGACGACGGAAGGAGGGAGATTCAGTAAACCGGGGGTCAGGATGGTATCCCATCCATTATTTTCGTTAGTCATTCTAGTTTGTCAGAGTACCCAAAACCTGTTACCTCAGCAAAAGCTGCCGTTTTCCCTTTTAAGGTGGGAAGGGTCTCAGAGGTGTTTTTAAATCAGTTGACAAAATTTTTGATAGCCACGAAGTGGGGTTAAAAGGGAAAAGAAGGAAAGGAACGAGCAGTCACACTCGGTTAATGAGGCGGTCGCGAGGCTGGAAAAAAGTGACATTTTTCCCCTTGCTACTCGTGTTATGTTAAGGGGAGAGCAGGGCGGGGAAAGGGAATGGAAAAGAGGGAAATAAGTGTTTTGGTGACAGTCATTCACTAAATTGACCGGACACCCGGGGTCCGAAAGGTTTTCTGGCTTCCGCCTAGTAATAAGAAACCCGGGGCGGGTGGACTTCAGGTCACGGGGAGCCCCCGTGTCGTACGTAACTGGGTCAGGAGAAAGGAGTCTAGCGGGCGCTGCAAAAAATAGTTGTTTACCACGAAAGGCTTCCCTATGTCGGCGGGCTTTGGTTTTAAAAGGTTACTTGATTCAGCAATTTTGTACTCAATAACTTAAGGAAAAAAGGAGGCCAAAAACCTGCTCAGCAATATCCCGAATGGCATTCCCAACCTGACCAGCTCCCCGGGACTACCTGCAACATTAAAAGTAAAGGGGAGGGAAGGATGTTGTGTGTGATGACTTTTATCCGCACCTGATCCCCATCATGATTTGGGAAACCCCCGGGGGGGGGATTAAAACATTAGCTGCCAAACCCCCCTCAGAGATTCCCTGCAGCGCTGGTCGGCAGACCAGATCCAAGGTGGGTCACGAATATTTTATAATCCCCATGATTCCAGGGCTCGGTCCCGAGTACCCATCCCCCTGGTCCCATTGGTGTGTGGACCATCTTTGGCGTCCGAACAGGTACAAGCTTATGGTGTGGCCCGTGTCCTATTAAAAAGTTTTGTGCAAAAGACTGTGTATTTTTTTTGTGATTTTTGGCGCCTTTTTCCCCCATTTCCGCCTATTCGCGCCCGAGGCGCTGGTGAAGAAGGGGGGTGCTTTGGGGGTACCCCCCCCCGTGGGGCGAAATTTGGGGGGCCCCCCTTCAAAAGTACAAAGTGGTTCCGCCCACTGCAAGGGGATCCCCCTTTCTTCATCTTTATGCAAAAAAGGGAAGCGAAAAATCCCCCCCCCGGGAAAAGGACCAGTTTTCCCAGTGGAAAGTACAGTGGGGCGGGAGAGGAGGAGAAGGACAGGGATGTTGTGGAGGGCAGGGGCGCGGGCCCCCGTTCCCAAAAAGGATTCCCTTGGGAAAAGCCCCCCCCAGCTGGGGACCCGCCCAAAAGTGCAGAGAGTGAAGCGGGGGTCGGTGGGGATGGGCCCGCCCGCAAAGAAGTGGAGGAGGGGGAAAAGGGGTCCCCTAAAACAGCGGTTTTTGGGGGCCCCCACGCTTCCCCCCCGGAGCGAACCTTCCTGTGTCACCAGTCCAGGGTGTGAGAAACCGGGGCCGCCTCCAAAGTGCTGACCGACTCCCCCGATAACGGGGGAGAGAAAGGGGGGAAAAGGGGCCCCGTTGGGGGCCCCAGGCCCGGGGCCGCGGGTGCAGTCCCCGGGGGGGAAACCCGGGGGACCACATCCCTGGGAGAAAAGAGTGGGACCCGGGAGATGGCAGCGCAGCAGCGGTTAGGCGTCCCACTGGCCATGCGCCCGATTATTGCATTTTTATGCAGTGCGCCCCAAAAAGAGCCACTGGTGCCCCGCGTCTTTTCTGCAAGTGAGGACAGGACTTTTTTGAGCCCAAAACTGTTTTGAAAGGCACTGTTGGCCCAGGAAGTCGCAAAAAAATGCAAAATTTTAAAGGTGTGGCCATCAACCAGTTGCGGCCTGACGTTTAATGAGCTCCCCGGGGAAAGCAATTTGGCCCCAGGGTGGAAAAAGTAAAGTATAAGCAAGAAAGATGAAAACGTGGACCCGACAGGGGTTTAGCCCCTGAAAATTATAAAAATTTAAAAGTTTTTTGAAGAAAAATTTGCATTTATTTAAATGTTTAAAAAAGTTTGCTTTTTTAAAGTAAAAACCGGTGGGAAAAAGTTAAAGTATAAAAATGATTTCTTTATATGTGAATGTGTTTTTATGCAAGGACTGCGTGGCTGAGGACTTTGCCAGTCCAAAAAAATTTATTTTAAATAGTTCGCCTTCGGTGCCCCCCCCCTTTGGTTTTTCAAAACCATATCTACCTTGAAAAAAAACCCGTTTTTGGGGTGGCCTAGGTGAGGTTGCGCAAGAAGTCCTGAGCCCCCAGGACCCGTGGGGGTTTTTGGTGGGGGCCCCCCAAAGGGGAAATTTTTCTTTTGTGTATTTATTGAAAAGTATTTTTTAATTTTTTATGATCTAGTAAAAAAGTAAATTAAAGAGTCCTTCCTCCCCCAAGGGATGGTTTTATGTTATGTTTATGCAAAAAAAAAATGTTTTTTTTTTTTTTCAGCCCGGGAGGCTGAGTTTTTTAATAGGGGGGGTGTGTGGCCCAGCTGGCAGGCAAATGTCCCCGGGGGAAAACCAAAAAAAGGGTTTTTGACTGATATCTTCACATCCACACTTTAAAAACTGCCATAGAGGCTTTTTTGACTATTTAGTAGTGTGACTTTGATAGTGAGTCATTAAAGTTCCGTCTTTGGACAGAGAAGTTCGTTTTGTTTCTGTTTCAGTCAGGAAGACGGAAGGAGAGGAGAGTTCAGTCAGCCAGGGTGGCTCAGGAGTGAGTCATCCCATCCATCTAGATTCAATTAGTCATTCTAGTCTAGTCAGAGCTACTCCTAAACCTGTTACCTCAGCACAAGCTGCCTGTGTTCCTTAAGGACGTGGAAGGCGACTCTCTGAGCGTGCATTGAAATCAGTTGACAGAAGTTCCTGATAGCCACTCGAAGTGGGGGTCTATAGAAGGAAGAAGGAAAGGAATCACAGCAGTCACAACATCGAGTTAATGAGGACAGGTCAGCGAGCGCTGGAAGGAAAGCTGACATTTACACCATTGCTACTCGTGCTTATGTTAAGGGCGAGAGCAGGGCGAAAGGCAAGTGGAGAAAGAGAGAAAGTAAGTGATTCAGGTGACAGATCACCTTCACTAAATTGACCGGACACCGGGGTCCGAAGCGTTGCTAGTGCTTCACGCCTAGTAATAAGAAACACCAGAGGTCTAGCTGGACTTCAGGTCACAGGAGGCAGCCCAATGTGTCGATACGTAACTGGAGTCAGGAGAACAGGAGTCTAGCGGGACGCTGCAGAATAGACTTAGTTCTACCACAGAAAAGGCTCTACCACTATGTCGGCCCGGGCGTTATTGCTATTGAAAGAGTTAACTTGACTTCATGCAAGTTTGTACTCACATACACATTAAGGAGAAAGGAGGCCTTAAACCTGCTCTGCATATCCCGAATGTGCATTCTCCAACCTGACCAGCTCCCGGGACATACCTGCAACATCTACAAGTAAAGGTATGGAAAGAGACTGCATTGTGTGTGACTGACTTCTTATTCCGCACCCTGCATCACCATCATAGACTTTGAGGGAATCAGTCCCACCTGTGGGGGACTTAACATCTAGCTGCCATAACATCCCTCAGGATCTACCCTGCAGCGCTGGTCAGTCAGTCAGATACCACAGGTGGCGTCACGAACTATCTTTATAATCCCATATATTCCATGGGCTCGGTGCCGGAGTACCCCATAGCCCTGGTACCCACTTGGTGTGTGCGATCTACATGTACTAGGGGGACATTTGGGCCAAAAGAAAAACCCTAGACAGAATTCTACAACGGTTTTTATGGTAGGGGTCTTTAAAGAAGTTAAACAGTATTGTAACTATTGTCCCGTGTGCAGGTAACCAGTCCGCAGCCTCATTTTCGGAGTCCCTTGGTGCCATTACCCATTATAGAGGTCCCGTTTGAGAGATAGCATGGATTGGTGGGGCCGGTTAATAAATCAGCAAGGGGTCACCAACACATCCTCGTAGTTCTAGATTACGCTACCAGGTATCCTGAGGCTATTCCCTGCGACACACCTCGGCCAAATGATCGCAAAGAACTATGGGTATGTTCTCTCGGGTGGGAATTGTTATGAACTGCTACAAGCACAAAGGGAAAAAGATGGGAACTCTGTCCCTACAATAAAACTGAGCTTGATCCTACGATGTAACGGGGAACCTGATCCTGCGACCAGACCGCTAAAGTCCTCAGCTAGTCTGAACGAAGACCTATAGTTGCGAGGGAGAAATCTCTACAAGATCTGGGACTGGGAGAAAAGGTGGACACCTCCTAACAGAAAGTGTAGCAGGGAAAATTAAACAGAAAATAAATTACTACGAGATCCAAAGATTAAGCAAACTGACAGAGTAAGGCACCTAAGCACCCGGCTAGCTTAAGAGTAGATAATACAATGAAAGTCCAGCAAAGCCAGAAGGGCGGAGCCAGACTAAATAGGGAAAAAAGGTCATGTGACCAGCAAACTGAAACAAAACCTAACAAGAGGTTCTAACAGGAATCCTCAAGAAAATCTTAACAGATCAGGGACCCCTTTATGTCAAAAATCATGAAGGAAAATCTGCCACTTGTTAAGTGTTAAACAGTTGCGCACATCGGTCTATCATCCCAAACAGACGGTTTAGTAAAAAAGGTTCAATAAAACCCTGAAGAATATGTTGAAAAAAGCAGTCTCTAAAAATGTAAGGACTGGGATCTCTTGTTGCCATACTTGATGTTTGCAGTGCGGAGGTGCCCAGGCATCTACGGGGTTCTCGCCCTTTGAAGTATTATATGGCAGACATCCCCCTGGCTTACTCGATATAGCTAAAGAGGCCTGGGAAAACAACCAACTCCCCAAAAGTGTGATAGAACATGTGGCCAAAATGCAAGAGAGAATGGAGACAGTCCTACCATTGTCCGAGAACACATGGAAGCAGCACAAAGGTCACAGAGGCAGGTCTATAACCGGGAGGCACGGGTAAGGTCCCTTAACCCGGGGATCGGGTGTTGGTACTTGTGCCTACAGTGGATAGTAAGTTCCTTGCAAGGTGGCGGGACCCTACGAGATTATGAGAAGGTGGAACCAATAAACTATAAAGTACACCAACCAGGGCGGAGAAAGCCAGAACAGGTATACCATGTGAATCTGCTCAAACCATGGAAAGACAGAGACCCGCTTGGTGAGGATTGTCCACGGCCTGCATTTCCAGTAGAGATGGCTTCCTTGCCTCAGGAGAAGGCAAGAGAAGTCCTCTCCGCCGTCAAAATAGCAGACACTTTGTCGCCCAGAAAAGTTCAGGAAGTCCGAGAGTTTGTTAGCCGAAATACGATGTTTTTTCGGAACTTCCTGGTCGTACCTCCCTAATCCAACATGACATTGTCACGGAGCGAGGCCAAAGTCCGATTAAAGCCATATCGGGTGCCTGAGGCCCGGCGACAAGCCATCTCGGAAGAGGTCAAGAAGATGCTGCAGTTAGGGGTCATTGAAGAGTCCCAGAGTGAGTGGGCCAGCCCAATAGTCCTAATACCAAAGCCAGATGGGACACTAAGGTCCTGTAATGACTTCAGAAAACTGAATGAAATTTTAAAGTTTGACGCCTACCCATGCCCCGGGTCGATGAGTTAATAGAGCGGTTTGGGCAGGCCCGGTATTTTTCAGTCCCTTGACCTCACAAAAGGGTATTGGCAGGTGCCCTAACAAAAGCAGCGAGAGAGAAAACGGCTTTTGTAACACCAGGGACTGTTCCAGTATATAGTCCTACCCTTCAGGTTGCATGGCACTCCAGCGACATTCCAGAGGTTAATGGACGTTGTTCTGCGTCCTCATCGCCGATATGCCGCGGCCTATCTGGACGATATTGTGGTGTACAGTACAGACGGGGAAAGTCACTTAGCCAAGGTACAGGCGGTGATAGATTCTCTGAGACAAGCGGGGCTACTGCCAACCCAAAGAAGTGTTCCATTAGGGTTGGAGGAAGCTCGGTACCTGGGGTATGTGATTGGGAGAGGAGTTATCAAACCCCAAATAAACAAAGTGGAGGCAATCCAAAACGGGCCCCCGCCCCCTCACCACAAAACAAGTAAAAGGGGTTTTTTGGGTTAGTGGGATACTACCAGCGGTTTATTCCCAATTTTGCAACCCTGTCGGCGCCGTTAACTGACTGCCTAAAAGGCAGGAAGTCAGTAATGGTGCGTGGAATGATCAGCTTGAAGAAGCGTTTGTAAAACTAAAAGGGGCACTGTGGGGGTCACCAGTTTTGATCACACCCGACTTCAAAAGAGAATTCTTGTCCAGACTGATGCGTCAGAGGTAGGTCTGGGTGCCGTGTTGTCTCAGGAGGTTAACGGGGAGGAGCATCCCATTAGTTTCCTGAGTCGAAAGCTTACTCTAGCTGAAACCAGATACAGCATTGTAGAGAGAGAGTGCCGGGCCCATCAAGTGGGCACTGGAGTCATTGCGCTACTATCTGTTGGGGAGAACGTTTCGGTTGGTAACTGATCATTCCCCTCTGACTTGAATGGTCAAGCCTTAAAAGGTATCAACCATGAGGCTTCAATTAATTTTTTCAAGCAAAGAGAAATGCACGAGTCACCAGGTGGTTTCTGTCTCTGCAAAATGTCAAATTTTCAGTAGAACATCGGGCAGGCAAATTACAGGGGAACGCAGATGCATTGTCCAGAGTACACTGTTGTCATGTGTCCACCCACCTAAGGTTGAACAAAGGGGGGAGGTATGTGGTACACCAAAGGGGGTCTTGATGGATGGGAGATATATTTCTCCTAGCAGACTGGAGTTTGGTCAGGATTTTCCCTGATCTCAAGGACCTGTGATGAGGTCATAGTCAGTGATCAGGTCAGTGATGTGTACCTCACCTGAGGGTGTGGACTAGGCCTATAAAACAAGGAGCTGTTGTAGTTGGTGGGTGTGGAAGGAAGGAGTTTGGCTGGAGTCAGCCTGGAGGCTTGTTTTTGTTTACAGTGTGTCAGTGTGACCAGGAAGCGAGTACCAGACCACCCGGAATGGCACCTGGCGGTCTCTGCTGACCTGCAGCCGCTTAGTTAAGCCCTCCCAAGCAAGGGTGTGTCTGGGACCAGTGGTTCTCCAAACTGGAGTGATTTATGTTCTGCTTTGATTTTGTTATCTGGATTTTTTGTTGAACCCGTTATATACTACTGAACTTTGAACTAAAAGCCTGTGTGTATGCCTCCCTTACTGCGACCCGGCCCTGCCTACCAGAGCGGATCCCTACAGTTACCTTGTTTGGGGCCCACTCAGAAGTTTCACCCCCTGAACCAAAACCCTAGCTACGCCTCTGGCTTAGAGAAAACAAGTGCCAAAATTGTAAAATGCACAAAAAATCAATGTACCGTTTTCATATTTCCTTTACTCACAAAAAAAGGGAATTAAAAAATTTGCATAATTTTGCAAACAGTGCAAAGTGTTTAAAAATGCCCTCAACAAATAAAACTACTTTCTTCTGTCCCACTTATGCACAATGACCATAGATGGCGACTTAGCAGCTCTCAAAACAGTGTGTAGATTCCAACTAGTAGGTTTATAATATTATTATGCTTTGCTTATATAGCGCTAACATATTCCGCAGCGCTTTACATCCATCATCCCACTGTCCCCATGGGGGCTCACAACCTAGATCCCCTATCAGTATGTCTTTGGAATGTGGTAGGAAACTGGAGGAAACCCACACAAACACGGAGAGAACATACAAATTCTTGGCAGATGTTTTTCCTTGGTGGGATTTGAACTCAGGACCCCAGCACTGCAATGCTGCAGTGCTAACCACTGAGCCACCGTACAGTAATGACCACTGAGCCACTATACAATGCTAACCACTGAGCCACCATGTGCCTGCCCTTTTTCAATGTTGGGTCTGGGGTGTCGATACCGGGGGTACAGAGGTGGCTCTGAAGATTGCAATGAATTATGTGCAGTAAGTCACCATCGTCCGTACCCTTCAGTCTCTACAGGTAAACACTTTAAACTAATTCAGATCCCAGACCTCTAAATCAATTATTATCTCAGACCGGATCCCCTTTAATTCAGATCCTCAAATCAATTCATACCCCCGACCAAACTGCTAAAATACTTCAGACCCCAGACTAGCCCCCCTTACACTAATACAGACCCCAGACCAAACCCTAAATTATTCAGATCCAGACCGGACCGTCTAAATCAATTCACATCTCTGACCAGATCCCCAAATTCTATTCTTACCCCAGACTATACTCCTTAGTTCTTACAGACACCCAAACCAGATTTCTAAATAAATTTTTAGCCCAGACCAGACCCCAAGTCAATTTCTCACCTTAAACCAAACCCTCTACACTAATATAGACCCCTAAATTATTTCAGACCCAGACAAACCCTATTAATCAGTTCACACCCCAGACCAGATTCCATAACTAATGCAGACCCCAAAACAGATTCCCAAATTAATTTTGATCCCAGATCCGTCCCTTGAATTAAATTTTAGACCCAAAACCCCTAAGATAATTCACACCCCAGACCAGACCCCAAATTTACTTGAGACCCCAGACCAGAACCTCTAAACTAAGGGTGACCAAACAAGAACCCATAAATGACCGTATCCAGATCCCTGACCCCTAAGTTAATGCAGAACCCAGACCACACCACAGCGTATTGGGATTCATTATAGTGCCCCCATGATGTAGCCCCTGAGGAAGGCGAGTGCAATGCGCCCACACTGCCCCAACAGCTCCCACTCATATTTGTGCCACTATGGCCTTTTGTGGATGGTAATTACTGGGATTTGTGCCATTGCCCCGTGTAGGGAGCGTTTCGTCCGCCCCCCATAGCTGTGATTCTAGTGGGTGAGTTGTGTGTTCATGTAACGTCTATTAATGGGGTGCCAGTCATTTACCTAATGCCTCACCGTTGGCACCAGAAATACGGTGGAGAGTAAATATCATCCCACTGCTCCCCTGGCAGACCCGAGCGAAACACAAGAGACGCTGAACAGCATGATTGCCCAGTTACTAGGTTACCTAGTTACTAAGGATACAGCTGGCTCTACATTACACCCATGTGGTGCCCAGATCCCCAGAGTAATTCTCATTTCCAAAAGATACTTAATCTGTGATATAAAGAATATACAACGAAGTTCCTCAAATAGCAATTCCCCAACCAGGTAATATCCTGGTAGGACGAATATCGTGCCACATTGATGCCATTCTGTGCCATGCCACCTCTTTGCTGCATCATGTCATTACACTAAGGTAATGTAAATGGCACCTGTGCAAGTCACTGTGGGGTCCGACCCCTGTATACTGCATCTTCTGAAGTGCAGCTTTTAAGTTCACATTGGAAATATACCAGAAATGTGCAGAAGTGAGCAGAAGGTAAGAGCTGCCACTCTTTATTAACTGTTATGATTCAGTTGGACACAATGGTGCCCAATGGCCTTAATGAATCTTTAAGTTTTGCCTCTTTTTTTATAAATTGCTTTTCCTTCTGAGTATCCCCTATTTTGGTTCCTTTTGATGTTTTCTTGATTTTAATATATATCTTTTACAGTTGTGTTTTTGTCTACACCTAACTCGTCATCTGGCTTTCTACCCCCGTCCCGTTCATTCCTGAATCATTAAAGAAATAAAGAAGAGAGAACAAAGCTGTAATATATGTGATTCTCTAATGTATTAATTCTTGTGTACGACTATTGTTGCACTTTGACAACTCTGATCGATATATGATGCAAAAAAATCTTGCTTTGTATTTCTGCATATATGTTTTGTAAACCAGTTTTTTCTTTGATGTATGTAGTGCTTACTGCCATAAATGGAGTCCCGGGAGTGCGCATGCCCGCTGTGATCTGGGCGATTGCCGCTGTGATGGGGCGTCTTTTTGTGTCCGGAGTGCGCACTGGCCCTTTGACCGGTGCGCACCCCTGGAGACATGACGCCGCCGTCGCTGTGGGTTTGCCCGGCTCCAGCGACACTGCACCGACACACCGTTCTCATTGGCTAAATCTGATCATGTGATCAGGGAAGGGGAGGTATAAGAAGGTCCTTTGTGATTATATCACTATCCCCTTGAAAAAGTGGCATGCTAGCCACGAAACGTGCGTTGGGGTGACATCTGTGAGCGGGGGTGACTGCATTCCTGTGTTACCTTTGTATTGGGGAGCATGGCTTCTTGCTGAATTAGGCAGCGCTGCACATTCTATTGCTGACCTGAATATATACCAATGTTTGTGACTTTTTTTTTTTTTTTTGAAGCATGTTCAGGCACTTTGTGGTTAACATGTAGGTAGCTACAGCACCGCATTTCTTTTTCCACTGCGGGAGGTGCTCCATATGACTCCCTGTTTGGGGCTACCATTTGTTTATTCCACTGCCACTGTTATTAATGTCACTTGATATTAACAGGAACGCATTCCCCCCTGCATATGCATCCGTCCTATGTATGTGTTTCTTATGTCTTTTTCATATGATCTTGTGTTACTTTTTATACGATTTATATAAAAAAATATTTACTATTTTTTGCTAAAAAATCCTTTTTCACCAGTGACTCCTATTTTCTCCTTTATGTCATTATGCTATTATGAGTGGTGATTCTGGTCAACACTGTGTGGGGACCACATTATTCTACCAATGCGGCTGTTATTTGGTTAAACTAATTCAATAGCGCAGTCATAGCCTATGGGGGGGCAAGGATGCAGATTTACTTTCGCTAAACACATCAGAAAAAATCAGTCAAAAAGTCAGGAACATCCGGAGCCTGGGGGGAGGCAGAAAAACAGGAGTGTTGGTATTAACACATTGGCAGCCCAACTGGTTACAGACACAAATTTCCAATCCAAAACAGGATTATGAGACTGTAACCAAGGGAAACCCAGTACAATAATATCATGCAGATTATACAGCACCAGAAATTTGCAACTCTCCTGATGATCAGTTCAACCCTATTCTCAGCCAAAGGGGTAGAATCGATCCCCAGTAGGGGAATAGACTTCCGTAGGGGTATCAAGGGAAACATACAACGTTTAGCAAAATCAAAATCCATCAGGTTAATAGCTGCTCCCGAATCAACGAAAGCCTGAGCAGAAAATGTGGACAGGGAGCAAATCAGGGTAACAGTCAACAAAAATTTAGTCTGAACACTACCCAAGACAACTGAGCGTGCAAAACGTCTTCCCGCTTAGGGCAGACTGAAATAGCTGAGAGGCATCACCACAGTAGAAACATAACCCATTGCGTTTTCGAAAAATCATGACCTGTGCCCAGAAGCCACTCTATCACACTGCATGGGTTCAGAAGCTGGTTCACAAGGCAACACTATTCCAGCATACCTCTACGCTCACGCAAACGTCTGTCAATTTGAATCGCTAATGACATAGTTTTATTGAGACCAGAGGGGACAGGGAATCCCACCATAACATCCTTTACATTCTCTGACAGACCCTTCGAAAAAGGGCTGCCAAGCATAGTCATTCCATTTGGTCAGGACTGCCACTTTCGGAATCTCTGACAGTATAACTCAGCGTCCTCAAGCCCCTGATTTAATGCCAACAAGGCTTTTTCAGCTTGATCAGTGACATTAGGCTCATCGTACAATAACCCAGAGCTTGAAAAAATGCATCAACATTACTCAAAACAGGATCCCCAGGTGTCAGGGAAAAGCCCAATCCTGAGGATCGCCGCGCAGGAGAGAGATGACAATTTGAACCTGCTGCGCTGCGTTCCTGAGGACTTAGATTTCAAGGCAAAAAAACAACTTACAGTTATTTTTGAAATTCAGAAATTTAGCTCGATCCCTTAAAAACAAATCTGGCATGGGAATCCTAGGTTCCACAACAGGCAACCCTGCAAGATAGGTAGCAATAATCCGAACCTCAGTGGCAAGCTGATCCACAGGGCCGACAATGTGCAAACTCCTTTTGAGAAAAAAAATCTCCTAGCATTCAGAGAAACAGGGGGAAAAAAAAAAATTTCTCTGCAACTCTGACAATCTTCTTCACTTTTTTTCCCCTTTCTGTGAGTACCATACAAATATCATTTTTTTGGGCCCCGGTGATAGTTATGATTTGGTGTGAGGAGAGCAGGCAAAAAAGGAATACACCAGAGAGGTTGGAATCTATGGGATTGCAGTACCCTGACTAACACCACAACAAAAGGCAGCCGTGGAGCGTACCTACGTTGGTCCTAGACGCCTCGTCACACCCTGAGATACTAACTACACCTAAAGACAGAAGAGGAAGCATTGCCCGGAGCAGATCCCCAAAGAACATAGAAACCCCCAAACATGTATGGCGGTTAGACAAGGGGAAAAATTTAAGACACGCGAAAATAGTTTGAGCAATGTTGGGGCCCCAACTTCCCTAAATGAAAAGGATAGGAAGGTCACTTAATGAAAACCCAAAAACCCTGAAAAGTACCAACACTACTAACAAAAACACCTGAGATCACACGACCTCTCCCACCTAAATTAGTTCTCTGGTGTAACAAAACTAAAAGAGCAGCCCTAAAAAACTGGAAAGGCAAATGAACAAACAACAGTGGCTGAACTAAACTGAGAGGAGCACAAGCCCCGGAGGGGACCGGCAGACCCACAGAAGTGCGGAAAAAATGCAAAAAGCAAGCACAAAAAAATAAAAGAAGAAAATGTCTTATCTGTTAGCAGAAGTTGCAGGCACGAAACAGCAAGCTACAAAGTGAACAGGAATCAAAGTGAGCCAGAACAATTGATCACCGGAAACCCCTGATGGGGAGGGAACCTCCCTTATATAAGACCAGTCAGTAACACTGATCGCCAATCTTCACAATCTTCTTGGGATAGTTCCGTACTGTTTGTAACCCCAGAGGGAGTTCTGCTCAGAATTCATTTCTAGCCATTCACAACTTGCTCCCTCTTATGCCCTTACAGTTGTTGCTCCACTAATGCTTACTGTTAGAATCTATTCGTTTGACCATCTGCCATCTTGTTGTGGTTTCTGGCTGTGTCTTTTTCCCTGGTGCTGGCTTGTCGCTGGTCAGGTGTTTTTATCACCTTTATACCCTGCATTGCCTCCAGTCCTTGCTGGAAATCAGTTAATCCGCTTTAGTTCTGGCTAGGAGCCTTGATGCTTTGTGCTATACTTTGTGAGTTTGGGAATTAGTTCTGTTGTTTAGTCTTTTTGCTTTTTTCCTTTTTTTTGCAGCTTCCTCTATTTCCCTGCTAGGAGGTTACAGTTTTTTTTCCCAGTCCTAGATTTTCAGGGATCCCCCCCCCCACTTTCAGGTTCTTCTCTTGAGTTTAGACTAGGTCGCGGTGGGTCTATTCACAAGGAATTGGTCGCCGCTCCATGTAGGGATCGGTTGTCCCGTGCAGGTCAGATTCCCCCCCCACCGCTCTATTCCTGAGTTGCAGACCATAAAACTTTCTTCCTTTACTACCACAAACCCCATCACTCCAAGCAAATGTTTATCTCCCTTTCCCTCTTACCCCTACCTGACCCCATCTGCGCCTGCTCCTCAACCTAGACCCTTCTACTAAACAAAAACAAACCGGACATTCCTTCCCCCTCCCCTTTTCTCTTACTTCTCCTCATTGCTGACGTTATCTCCCAATCCAGGACCTTCACAGCTGTAACCCCCATTATTTCTTCCTCCTATCACCCCCCATTTCTAGAAAAATATAAAAATCCTTCAACATAAAGCTCATTTCTGTGACCCCTCCCTCCCAGCTCCTTCTCTCTGGAGCGCTGTGGAACGCCCGTTCCGTCTGCAATAAACTCACGTTATCCACGACCTTTTTACCTTTTGAACCTATCCTTCCTGGGCCCTCACCAAAAAAATGGTGGCACCTTCCGATAAACCTCCTTGCTGCTCTGTGTTACTGTGGCCTTCACCTAACAAACTCCTAGCCCTGACAATAGACTATGATGGGCGGATCTTCAACCCAATCCCATCTTACACTCCTTCTTCTTCTCTTTTTTGAAGTCACTCTGTCCACTCTATTTCTCCCTCAAACCTCCAAGTAGCCTCACATCCGACCCCCCGGGCCGGCCATTGCCTTTTTGATAAATTCTCCCACCTGGCTTTCTGCACTTTCTCTCTGCTGACATTCCCACCTCTCATGGGTGACTTCAACATCCCCATGACCCGGCAGTCAGCAGCCTCCAAATTCCTGTGACTTGCTTCTTCCTTTGTCTTTCAATGGTCCCGCAGCCACCCCTGGATGAAACTTAGCCCAACAAACCATTTGTTCAAAACAACGAAACTCTTCCCCCCTTATTTACCCAACTATACGCTCTCATGTCTGTCTTCTCGCCTGCCCCCATTCCCAATAGTGCACCCTGCGAAACCTTGCCATTTAGAAATAAATATTTGTTCCCTTTACCCTTCTTTACTTCAAAACACAGACAGGCCCTGTTTTGTAAAAAACCCCCAAAACACTCGCTATTGATCGGTGCCCTCGTGATAAAAAGGGCGGAACAATGGACAACCCCGGCACACCGTAAGGGGGATGAATTTATTATTAGAAGTGGTATGCAAAACCCTTAAAAATTTTTTTACTTTATTGCCGGTATTGCTACATTAAGGTTTTTACTGTTGTAATGTGTTTTTTTTCTTGTTTTTTGTGATATGACAGTTCTTTATATTGTAAAAAATTTTTTTTTGTAATGTATTTGCTTTGATTAGGGTAAAAGTAGTGTTTTTTTGGCCATAGATGGGGGGATTGTAGAATTTTTTATGGTTGTTGGCATGGAAGGAAAAAGTTAAAAAAAGGAGGGGCTGTGTGGGAAGCCTGGAAAAGTTTCCCCAGTGTAGTTTTTTGGGGGGGGCCCGCCGTCCAGAAGGCTTT
>JARQOD010010015.1:0-28955 GCA_033576555.1 Oophaga sylvatica | reverse complement strand
TTTTTCTATACGGAAACTCCAGTATTTGGTTAAATGGAGAGGTTATGGTCAGGAAGACAATTCTTGGGTGTTTGCTTCGGACATCCATGCTAGGAGACTTATCCGTGCGTATCATAGAACTCATCCTGACCGACCTGGTTGCTCAAATGAGGGTTCGGTGACCCCTCCTCAAGGGGGGGGTACTGTTGTGAATGGGTTTGAGATGAGTTCTGAGCAGAGGCTTCCTCTGGTGGTTACAAGCGGTGCTGGTCTGTCCAGTGAAGATTGTGAGGATTGGGAATCAGGTGTTACTGACTGGTCTTATATAAGGGAGTCACCTTCCATCAGGGTTGCGGTGATCAATTGTTCTGGTCTCAATCCTTGAATCCTGTTTCCCTTGTAGCCTGCTGTGTCGTGTCTGCATCTCCTGCTATCAGATAAGACATTTTCTTCTTTTTGTTTTTGTGCTAGATTTTTGCATTTTGTCCTGCACTTCTGTGGGGGCCTTCAGGGTCCCCTCCGGGGGCTTTTGCCCTCTTAGTTTAGTTCAGCCACTGATGTTTGTACTTTTGCTTTTTACAGTTTTTTCAGTGGCTGCTGTTTTGATTTTGTTACACCAGAGAACTAATTTAGGTGGTAGAGGTCGTGTGATCTCAGGTGTTTTTGAAATTAGTAGAGTTGGTGCTTTTCAGGGTTTTCTGGGATTGCAGTAAGTACCCTTCCTATCCTTTTCTATTTAGTTAGTTTGGGCCCCAGCGTTTGCTCATACTATTTTCTTTCTGTGTCAGTATTTCTTCTTGTCTAACCGCCATTACATGTTTGGGGGCTTTCTATTATCTTTGGGGTTCTGCTCCGGGGCAGATAGCTTTCCTATTTCTATCATTGGGTGTAGTTAGTTTCTCAGGCTGTGACGAGGCGTCTAGGACCAACGTAGGAACGCTCCACGGCTGCCTCTAGTTGTGGTGGTTAGTCAGGGTACTGCAATCTCATAGATTCCAACTGCTCCAGTGTATTGCCTTTTTACCTGCACTCCTCAGCTACCAAATCATAACAGGGCCCACAGAGTCGGTCCACCTCTGCAGCAGCACAATTCTCCCTCTCTTTCTAGTACAGTCATGGCCAAAAGTTTTGAGAATGACACAAATATTAATTTTTACAAAGTCTACTGCTTCACTTTTTCTAATGGCAATTTGCATATACTCCAGAATGTTATAAAGAGTGATCAGCTTAACAGCAATTACTTGCAAAGTCAATATTTGGCTAGAAAATGAACTTTATCCCCAAAACACATTTCAACATCATTGCAGCTATGCGCGTACCCACCGTGGGGCGGGGGGGGGGCAAGTGCCCCCCCTAGAAGCAGGGGCACACAATGAAAGAGAGCGGAGAGAGCAGCACTATGCCGGCTCCCTCTGCCACAGGTTGCAGTGCCTGTCTGTGTGCGCAGTGCACGGAGCTTCTGTCTCTCCAGAGGAGCTTCATCCTGGCCGGCAGCATCTGTAGTTTCACTTTCTGCCCAGGCTCTGGTTGTCTCAGCCACACTGGGTCCTAGTGCCCTCTGTGTGCAGACACTGGACACTTCCTGCTCCTGCCTCAGCCACTGCCTGCAAGCGTCATGGTAAGAGGGGATGGAATTTATTAAATTCATTCAGCTCAGGCATGTCATGGTCACTGTGGGGGAATGTGAGAGGATGGGGGTATTGTGGGGGAGAGGGTACAGGGCACTGGGGGTGATTGTAAGAGGATGGGGTATTGTGGGGGCTAGGGCACTGGGGGGGGTTAATGTGAGAGGATGGGGGATTGTGGGGGCTAGGGCACTGGGGGGGGTAATGTGAGAGGATGGGGGTATTGTGGGGAGGGGTACAGGGCACTGGGGTGAATGTAAGCGTATGGGGTATTGTGGGGGGCTAGGGCACTGGGGGGGTTAATGTGAGAGGATGGCGGAATTGTGGGGGAGGGATACAGGGCACTATGGTGAATGTAAGAGGATGGGGCATTGTGGGGGCTAGGGCACTGGGGGGTTAATGTGAGAGGATGGGGGTATTGTGGGGGCTGAAGTGAGGGAGGGGCAACGGGGCCCACAGAGAGTGAATGTTAGAGGATGGGGTATTGTGGGGAGGGGATACAGGGCACTGGTTGGTGAATGTGAGAGGATGGGGAAATTGTGGAGGCTGGCGCACAGGGGTTGATGTGAGAGGATGGGGTATTGTGAGGGAGGGTGGACAGGTTACTGGGGTTGAATGTAAGAGGATGGGGGTATTGTGGGGCTAGGGCACTGCGGGTTTACTTTGAGAGGATGGGGGTATTGTGGGGGCTGAAGTGGGGAGGGGCAACAGAGCACTGCGGGGTGCATGTGAGAGGATGGGGGTGTTGTGGGGTCAGTGGGACAGAACACTAAGGGGTGCATGTGAGACAATGGGCTGTTGGGGTGTGGGTGGGGGACAGGGGAGGTAGGGGGCTTTTTTTTTTTACTTGTGAGCTCCTTAATACTTTAATAATAGATTAATATTTCAGTATTATTATAACAAGGGCATAGACAGACGGCCGTATAACTCATGCGAGGATCGCACTGCAATCCTCGGACTTGCTGGTACCGCTCCTGACTTGAGCGCGACTGCCATGTATAATATATGGTATATACAGCGTAGTGTCGCATACACTGCTGTATTATACAATATACAACAGTTCTAATGCTCCATACCTAATATGCAGGATAAAGTACAGTGTATATGATGTAACCTGTATAAGATGCGACATTGGCTTGCCCCCCCCCTAGTTTTGATCCTGGGTACACCCATGATTGAAGCCCTGCCTTAAAAGGACCAGCTAACCTCTTTTCAGTGATTGCTTTTTTTTGCATTAACACAGGTGTGGGTGTTGATGAGGACATGGCTGGAGATCAGTCTGTCATGATTAAGTAAGAATGACACCACTGGACACTTTAAAAGGAGGCTGGTGCTTGGCATCATTGTTTCTCTTCTGTTAACCATGGTTATCTCTAAAGAAACACGTGCAGTCATCATTGCAATGCACAAAAATGGCCTAACAGGGAAGAGTATTGCAGCTAGAAAGATTGCACCTCAATCAACAATCTATCACATCATCAAGAACTTGAAGGAGAGAGGTTCCATTGTTGCCAAAAAGGCTTCAAGGCACCCAAGAAAGACCAGCAAGTGCCAGGACTGTCTCTTAAAAGTGTTTCAGCTGCGGTATCGGGCTACCAGCAGTGCAGAGCTTGCTCAGGAATGGCAGCAGGCAGGTGTGAGTGCATCTGCACGCACTGTGAGGCGGAGACTGGCCTGGTCTCAAGGAGGGCAGCAAAGAAGCCACTTCTCTCCAGAAAAAACATCATGGACAGACTGATATTCTGCAAAAGGTACAGGCACTGCTGAGGACTGAGGTAAAGTTATTTTCTCTGATGAATCCCCTTTTCGATTGTTTGGGACATCAGGAAAACGCCTCATTTGGAGAAGACAAGGTGAGCACTACCACCATTCTTGTCTCATGCCAACTGTTAAGCATCCTGAAACCATTCATGTGTGGGGTTGCTTCTCAGCCAAGGGAATCGTCTCTCTCACAGTCTTGCCTAAAAACACAGCCATGAATAAAGAATGGTACCAGAATGTCCTCCAAGAGCAACTTCAACTTCTCCCAACCCTCCAAGAGCAGTTTGGCGATCAACAATGCCTTTTCCAGCATGATGGAGCACCTTGCCATAAAGCAAAGGTGATAACTAAATGGCTCAGGGAACAAAACATAGAGATTTTGGGTCCATGGCCTGGAAACTCCCAGATCTTAATCCATTGAGAACTTGTGGTCAATCATCAAGAGACGGGTGGACAAACAAAAACCTAAAAATTCTGACAAAATGAAAGCATTGATTGTGCAAGAATGGACTGCTATCAGTCAGGATTTGGTCCAGAAGTTGATTGAGAGCATGCCAGGGAGAATTGCAGAGGTCCTGAAGAAGAAGGGTCAACACTGCAAATATTGACTTGCTGCATTAACTCATTCTAACTGTCAATATAAGCTTTTGTTACTCATATGTTTGTAATTATTATATTTCTGTCTGTGATAAAAACATCTGTCAAGCACACATAAAAACCAGAGGGCAGCAGATCATGTGAAAATATAATATTTGTGTCATTCTCAAAACTTTTGGCCATAACTGTAGACCAAGACCGGTAATTGTGAAATATCTGGACTTTGTGGATAAATCTGCCCTTCTACAACATTACAGAAAAAAGCAGACTCAGACCACTATCAGAGGGCACAAAGTTTTATTATTCAACGATTATTCCGTAGAAGTCACAAAGAAAAGGAGAGCATTTAGTGATCTGTGTACTGAACTGGTGGGAAAAAAGATTAGATTTGCGCTGCAATTTCCTGCTACTCTGAAGATATTTCCCCCAGAAGGAGGTACAGAATCCTTTAATGCACCGGACTTGGCCAGAGAATATATGAAGAAGTTGCTTCAGAATAATGGCGGACGAGTCCCTGACTGAGACTCAGTTGGAGAGAGATTATAACAATCTGTCGTATTAAGGAAGAGGGGATGGCAAAATGTGTTGTTTTTCTTGTTCTTCTAAGGCACGCATTGCAAAATATTAAATTGTATGATATGTTTGATTTCGGGGAATAAAATGGAGGATATGGAGGCTGGGTTCTAAAGGAGGGGGAAAAGTCTAGTTTCGGTGAAAGAAAGGGTGGATTTACAGAGTGCCCACAGATACATGTACGAAAAAAGTGAAGTCAGAAAAAGACTTAATACTCTGTTAAGGTTTTAAACTGTTTAATTCAACAGACTGTTTGGTTAAAACTGGTTAATTTTTTTTTCTTTTTTTATTTCTTTTTATACATTTAATATGAAAGTAGTAACATGGAATGTCAAAGGGCTTCAATCCCCACATAAAAGAATGATAGTTTTGAGACATCTTAAGAAACTTAAAGTAGACATTGCGATGCTACAAGAAACACACTTAAAAGAGCAAGATTTCTGCAGGATGGATAAAATGAGGGTGAGATCTGTTTTGAGATCTCCGTCTGTGAATAGGAAAGCAGGAGTACTGATTTTAATAAGCAAACAGGCGAACTGTAAAATAATATCTTGGGATTCAGATAAATCTGGAAGGAATATAAGAGTATTATTAGACACCCCGGTGGGCAGGGTTAGATTATATAACATATATATGAACCAAATGGGAACAATAAAGTTTTTTTAGAGAGCTGGAAATTCAAATATTGGAAGAAGAGGAGAAAAAGATAATCATTGGTGGTGACTTTAACACAGTTGTGAGTAACATTGAAGATAGATCTAGAGTGAAACAGACAGACAGTAGTAGATCAAGTGACAGAGTGGTGGCACCATTCCTAGAAAGCATTGGGTTGATAGATATTTGGCGTACATCTCATCCAATAGATTGAGAATTTACTCATTTTTTACAGGTTCACAACTCTTGGTCTAGAATAGATTATTTTCTGATCTCTCAAGACTTAGTGAATAGGTTGAATGATAATAACATTCTAGATCTAATTATTTTGGATCATACCTCGGTCTCGTTATCCTTGCAGGACACTTTCCCAAAAGGCTCTGATATTTTATGGAGATTTCCGACGTTCTTGGCACAAGATGAAAATTTTCAAAAAATCATAAAAAATTGGTGGTTAGAATATGAATTAGATAATAGAGAACATAGGGATTCAGTGCATTTATACTGGGATGCAGCAAAGGCTGTTTTGAGAGGGAGAATAATTGGATATGTCAATTCTTTAAAAAAGAAAACGAGGATAGCCTATAGTGAAGCAAGTCAGAAAATTAGAGTAAGGTACACAGAATATATCAATAATCCATCAGTTTCTAATAGAGATAGGTGGTTACAATCCAAATCAGAATTTGACCTTTGGTTGGAAAGATCAGAAAAATTAAAGGGGCAAAGAAAATCGGCAGAATTCTTTAAATTTGGGAATAAGGCCGGATCTCTTTTGGCAAAAATGGCTAAGGGTAAAAGGCACATCCCTTATATAAATAATTTAAGAGACTCTGAGGGTATTATACAGGGTGACCCCAAAAAAATAAATAAAATTCTTAGCAATTTCTATTCAGCCTTATACAAAAAAGGAGAAGCGAATATGGCGGAAGGGATTCGCTTTCTTGACTCCTTACAGTTGCTTCAGCTTAATGAAACAGACAGAGATAAGTTAAACGGATTAATAAAGAAAGAAGAAATAGTCAAAACAATAACAAATTTGAAGAATAATAAGGCCCTGGCCCGGATGGACTTCCAGGGGAATTTATAAATTGTTGAAGGATGATATAACTAATACTCTAGTCCAAGTTTTTAATTTCACATTACAAAACAAAATTTTGCTAGACTCGGGAAACATGGCCTATATTAAAGTTCTTCACAAACAAGGAAAAGATGAGAAAGAGCCAGGGTCATATAGACCAATTTCGCTGATAAACCAGGATATAAAAATTCTGTCAAAAATATTGGCAGATAGACTTGCTGAATTATTACCAGAATTGATCGGTTCACACCAAGTAGGTTTCATAAAAAAACGGGCAGCGGTATTTAATATTAGAACAGTATTAGCAGTCCAAGATAGTCTCTATCGGGAAGAGAAAGGGAAGGAAAATTCAGCTCTCTTGGCACTAGATGCTGAGAAAGCTTTCGATAACATACAATGGGGATGGTTATATATGTATTGGATAAGTTTGGAATAACGGGGACTTTTAGAAATTATCTTACAGCTTTGTATACTGCACCGCAGGCCAAGATTTACACTCCAGGTTTTCTATCTGACACAATTCACCTACAAAAGGGTACAAGGTAGGGATGCCCATTATCACCGTTATTGTTCAACTTAGCCATAGAACCTCTTGCCCGATATTTGATTAATTCAGAGTGTTTCGAAGGCATAAAGATAGGAGATGTAGAAGTTAAACTAACATGTTTTGCAGACGATATGCTGTTGTTTATGGCAGACCCTGGGAGACACTTAAAGGGATTACTCGATAAATTGACATATTTTGGCTCATTTTCAGGATACAAAATAAATGTAAGTAAATGCCAGCTCTTATATCTGAAAAAAAAATAGTTGATCCTGAAATAACTGCTCGAGTCTCAGTAGCACAGAAACATATAACCTACTTAGGGGTGAAAATAGGTAGAGATGCTAGATCTCTATATAGATTAAATTATTCTAGTTTAATTTAAAAAATATTGTTAGAATTGGAAAGATGGAGAAATCTAAACCTCTTGTTGTTTGGGAGAATGCACTTGCTAAAAATGGTTAGCTTTGCACGACTTTTATATCCAATGCAGACCATTCCTTTACTATTAAAGCACTCTGAAACTAAAAAAATTACAATCGGCCTTCACTAAGTTTATTTGGCAAGGCAAAAGGCCAAGAATTGCTTACAGTAAACTGGCTTTGAAAAAAGATGATGGGGGAATGCAGATGCCCTTGATTAGAATATATAATTTGTCAGCTTTGATGAGACACATTAGGGACTGGCTACAGGACACATCATATTTTTCCAATCTAGCGCTGGAGAAGGAACTAGCCAGTCCTTTGAAACTAAAACACATACATACAAAATTTGCTCATCTACCAAACTATGTAAAAGCAAGCAGTTTGCTCAGAGATACATTGGGAGCATGGAAAGCTATTAGGAAACTGTTCAATCTCCTTTCTGTGTCTCCAAATATTTGATGATTTGGAAAGACCCGAACTTTTCACAAGGAACACAAAATAAACTTTTTAAGGAATGGAAGGAAAAAGGAATCTGGGTTCTGGGGGATATCTTACAACCGGCAGAGGGAAGATTATTGAGTTGGTCTGAATTTTCAGGCAAATTTGGATTACAAAATAATCAGTACTTACAATTCCTACAAATTACGATATAGGAAAGATGTGTATGTAAAAGGTATCAACCACTGAGGACTCTCAAGTCTAAATATTTTTCTACAAATTACGACACATTACACAAATTTGGTGAAAGACCTGGGGAAGGCAGAAAGAATAAACAATTTTGATTCCATGATGGGGCAGAGTACAGACCTGGAATCGCTTTCCAGCATCTATGACTATATTCGTGTCCAGATTCAGTCACCATGGTGCTCAAAATATTTAAAACCTGGTATAAATCTATTCCAGATGAAGACTTAGGTAACAAATACTGATCGGATGGAAAAAAATAAGAAAGGTAATGATTAATGAGCAGTGGGGAGAGATGCATTATAAACTGATACACCAAGCGATATACGCTTTTAATCTTAAACAAACGCATAACCAGATTCATGTAAAGTAGCAGTGAACACAGTTCACCTTGTTGCTACTATTAACTCCATAAATCAATTATTCTAATATAGGAGGACAAAAAGGAGTTTTATATGCAAACATCGTGAAAAAGTTTATTAAGTCATACAAACAAATTGACTAACATCATTAAAGTACAAAAATGTGTGTTAAAAGGACACCAAAAGGGCGGCAATAAAATAAAATTCGGTTTTAAGGCAAAAGTAGGAGATTAGAAGTTAAATAACATGGGACGAACACAAAAAAAAGCAAAAACCAACTTTTCAGAAAATAAGTGAACCTCACAAGGTAAGTAAACTGTAATGGGTCTCAAAAGAGTGCTAATTGCTGACATGAAAGAACCCACATCCCAGATGTATGCATAATAACTTTCAATAAATTGGGAGAGGGATCCACAAAAATGTTCTCACCAGGTGCTAATTGCCATCCCAGGAGACCCCGACGCGCGTTTCGCTGCTGTGCGCCTTCGCTTTCTCAAGGGGAAGTGTGTGAAGCCCTCTTTGAGGATCTTTAAGTATCCATAGTTACCGGTCACATGACCGCCAGATATTTAATCCAGGATTCGCTGCAGAGCGGCGCATGCGCACGGTGGCGCTGCTCCAACCCACGTGACCCAGACATGCCAGCCAATAGCACAGCAATGGCTCAGACTGAGCCGCAGCTGTGAATCAGCGAAGCGTTGCCGGATGACGGGGGATGGCTACAGAGGCCGATGCGCACACAGCGGTGCACAGATATATATAATAAACATCAGTTATGCAAAGAAATATGTGTACAGCTTTTAATCTTACCTACAATGGTGCACCTGCTCACTATCTTACCAGCTGTCCAAAATGTAGTCTACACAGGGCCAATTTATTACATGGTTTGTGGGAATGCCCAATTATTCAAAGATTCTGGTCTGAGGTAATTAAATACATACAGAGAATCTGGAAGGTTGAGATACCCAAAAATGTACAGGCATGTGTTTTTCAGCTCATTAGCCTGATAAGTGAATCAAATAATAAAATATATAGTGCTCCCGATGCTGTACATATTGTTCTGCTGGCAGCTAAGAAATGTATCTTGAGACACTGGCTGGAGAAGAAACCACCGAGTGTTTCAGAACTGATAGATACTATAAAATCCCTAATGTGGATGGACAAAATAGATACAGAATCCCAAAAAGAAAAGAATACTGAAAATTTTTTAAAAAAATGGAGGACTTTTATTGAATGTAGTTATTCACAAGGAGAGATCAATCAATTAATGGTAGCATTTAAAGGTACAATATGGTACAATCTTGAGGATGTAGCTGGTAACTTGGGGATATTGAGGTCATAATATTTGTTTATTGTTTCATTGCTAGTTCTGTATATGGTTCGAATGAAGTATTGTTGTAACATTCAAAAGGTTAAATTGAAATTGGATGAGAGCAACATTGTATTTTCAAGATATATGCATATAATGTATGGTTTTGATATATATTTGATTGCATATTAATATGTCAAATCATCTAATAAAGAAGTTTATAAAAAAACAAACAAACTATGAATTAACACATGTAGAATTATACATTACACTTTACAAAAAAAGTGTGAAACAACTGAAATATGTCTTATATTCTACAGTCATGGCCAAAAGTTTTGAGAATGACACAAATATTATATTTTCACATGATCTGCTGCCTCTGGTTTTTATGTGTGTTTGACAGATGTTTTTATCACAGACAGAAATATAATTGCAAACATATGAGTAACAAAAGCTTATATTGACAGTTAGAATGAGTTAATGCAGCAAGTCAATATTTGCAGTGTTGACCCTTCTTCTTCAGGACCTCTGCAATTCTCCCTGGCATGCTCTCAATCAACTTCTGGACCAAATCCTGACTGATAGCAATCCATTCTTGCACAATCAATGCTTTCATTTTGTCAGAATTTTTAGGTTTTTGTTTGTCCACCAGTCTCTTGATGATTGACCACAAGTTCTCAATGGGATTAAGATCTGGGGAGTTTCCAGGCCATGGACCCAAAATCTCTATGTTTTGTTCCCTGAGCCATTTAGTTATCACCTTTGCTTTATGGCAAGGTGCTCCATCATGCTGGAAAAGGCATTGTTGATCGCCAAACTGCTCTTGGAGGGTTGGGAGAAGTTGCTCTTGGAGGACATTCTGGTACCATTCTTTATTCATGGCTGTGTTTTTAGGCAAGACTGTGAGAGAGCCGATTCCCTTGGCTGAGAAGCAACCCCACACATGAATGGTTTCAGAATGCTTAACAGTTGGCATGAGACAATACTGGTGGTAGTGCTCACCTTGTCTTCTCCGAATGAGGCATTTTCCTGATGTCCCAAACAATCGAAAAGGGGATTCATCAGAGAAAATAACTTTACCCCAGTCCTCAGCAGTCCACTGCCTGTACCTTTTGCAGAATATCAGTCTGTCCATGATGTTTTTTCTGGAGAGAAGTGGCTTCTTTGCTGCCCTCCTTGAGACCAGGCCTTGCTCCAAGAGTCTCCGCCTCACAGTGCGTGCAGATGCACTCACACCTGCCTGCTGCCATTCCTGAGCAAGCTCTGCACTGCTGGTAGCCCGATCCCGCAGCTGAAATACTTTTAAGAGACTGTACTGGCACTTGCTGGTCTTTCTTGGGCGCCCTGGAGCCTTTTTGGCAACAATGGAACCTCTCTCCTTGAAGTTCTTGATGATGCGATAGATTGTTGACTGAGGTGCAATCTTTCTAGCTGCGATACTCTTCCCTGTTAGGCCATATTTGTGCATTGCAATGATGACTGCACGTGTTTCTTTAGAGATAACCATGGTTAACAGAAGAGAAACAATGATGCCAAGCACCAGCCTCCTTTTAAAGTGTCCAGTGGTGTCATTCTTACTTAATCATGACAGATTGATCTCCAGCCATGTCCTCATCAACACCCACACCTGTGTTAATGGAGCAATCACTGAAAAGAGGTTAGCTGGTCCTTTTAAGGCAGGGCTGCAATGATGTTGAAGTGTGTTTTGGGGGATAAAGTTCATTTTCTAGCCAAATATTGACTTTGCAAGTAATTGCTGTTAAGCTGACCACTCTTTATAACATTCTGGAGTATATGCAAATTGCCATTAGAAAAAGTGAAGCAGTAGACTTTGTAAAAATTAATATTTGTATCATTCTCAAAACTTTTGGCCATGACTGTAGGTTCTTCAAAGTAGCCACTTTTTGTGTCATGTGTGCATTGCCATGAAGATCGTCGCGGTTGCACATTTTGACTTCTCACAGCTGAGCTGCTGTTTCTTTGTGTTTGGCAGCTAGGGAGTTAATTCTGTCTGTGCTCGGTGCTGGGACTGGGTGCAGTTTCTCCCGGCTGCAATTGATTATTTGTTGATTGGTTTCCTTTAAATTCCTGGTTGTCTGCTTGGGGAGTTGCCAGTGAAACCTTCATGCAGACCACAGATAGGAATGAATCTGTATAGACTTTAGTTGTGAGCTCCTTAGTTGTTCTAAGCTCAACTTGGTTAGAGTTTATTTCCCAGACCATTTATGTTCCTTTGGTGTTTGAGTGTGTATGCAAGCGAGTGTTATCCTGTCTGTCTTATATGTCTAATCTGTGTATTTAGCTAAGATCAGCCCATATCCCTTTGGTGGTAGTCAGGATCCTTCTTAGGACTGATTACAGGGTACAGGGTCTGATAGGAGACAGGGTTAGGTTGGAGACTTGGACCTCTGAACCATTATCAGTACCTCCAAGGTGAGGGATTAGTTAGGACCCCAGTTTAGGGTCAGGTTAGATCCGGTCCACCTCTTTCCTGTTTCAGCTCATCAAGTCCTCAAGATTAACCCTGAGTTCAGCAGATATCGTGTCAGGTAAATCTATTCTATACTTACATGCTGATGTTGCTATACTAGTTGTTGTATAGAGTGTTGTTCCTGTATTAATAGTTTACTGACATTGTATACATATCATTAGACAGCGTGACATTTTCACTGGCCATAAAAATTATCTCCAGTTACCATGGATCCAGTAGCCCAGCTGGCTCTGCAGTTGCAGGGATTATCCATGGAGCTGACGGACATTAAGTCCAAAGTTTTGTCTCCCCTGGAGCAAACCAGAGTTGAACCTAAGGTTGCTCTCCCGGACAGGTTCACTGGTGGGCGAGACAAATTTTTCACCTTCCGGGAGGCATGTAAATTGTATTTTCGGCTTCGGCCTCGATCATCAGGGAGTGAGGAGCAGAGAGTGGGAATTGTTATCTCACTTCTGCAAGGGGACCCTCAATCCTGGGCATTTTCCCTTCCTCCGGGATCCCCGGCTCTACTGTCTGTAGATCAATTTTTTACTGCCCTGAGATTGGTATATGATGACCCAGATCGGGTCTCTCTTGCTGAGACAAAATTACGTAAGATACAGCAGGGAGATCGTCCGGCAGAGGAATTTGCTTCTGAGTTTCGTAGATGGGCCACAGATACTCAGTGGAATGACCCAGCTCTTAGGAGCCAGTTTTGTCATGGGCTTTCTGATAAATTAAAAGACGTTTTGGCTCAGTATGAGTCTCCTCCTTCTCTGGAGGCTGCTATGGCCTTAGCTATCCGTACTGATAGACGGCTTCGGGAGAGGGGTGAGGTAACCCCACTCCCTGTTGTTTCTCACCTACCACTAAAGTCCCTTATGTTGAGGTTCCCTTGTCTGTTCGGATGAGCCTATGCAGTTGGGAGGGACATCATTTCGTAGGAGGGGATTGGCGGTACGCCGCAGGACTAGAAGATGTTTTTTCTGCGGGAAAGAGGGACATTTTGTTGGAGAATGTCCATCCCGTGCCTTGTTGAGCCAAAAGTCGCCGGAAAACTGTTAATCCCAGGTTGTGTGGTGGACGACAACCTGGGAGTATGTATTTCATCCGCCAGTTCTTCTCAGTTCCTTGTACCAGTGGAGGTGGTAGTTGGTACGAGAGTGGAGAGATTGTCTGTTCTTCTTGATAGTGGTTCCGGGGCTAATCTGGTTGACACTCAGTTTGCTCAGGCTCAAGGTATGCATCTGAGTGTATTGGTCAAACCGATCCCTATATTCTCCATTGACGCCAGGCCTCTCGGCCAAGGTAGCTTTGTTCATGAGGTTCATAACATTGACCTTCGGGTAGGGGCAATACATAGGGAACAATTATCTTGTTATGTGTTGGAGGGTCTACCTACTCCCATTGTGTTGGGACTTCCTTGGTTGGTTAAACATAACCCTGTGATTAATTGGCAGTCCAGAGAAATAAGCCAATGGGGTGAGTTTTGCAAAAGCAACTGCATGAACACAGTCATCAGTGCGGTCGTGCCTAGTACATTGCCTCCTTTTTTGGAGGATTTTGGGGATGTTTTCTCTGAGGAGGGGTGTCAGGAGTTGCCTCCTCATCGCGTGTATGACTGCTCTATTAATCTCCTTCCTGATGCTAAGTTGCCTAAAGCTAGGTTGTATAATCTTTCTGGTCCTGAGAGGCAGGCTATGAAAGATTATATTTCTGAAAGTCTGGCCAAAGGGCATATTAGACCTTCATCTTCCCCAGTAGCCGCGGGGTTCTTCTTTGTGAAGAAGAAAGATGGAGGCCTACGCCCTTGCTTGGATTTCCGCAAACTTAATCGGATTACTGTTCGAGATCCGTATCCACTCCCTCTTATTCCTGATCTCTTCAATCAAATTGTTGGCGCCAAATGGTTTTCTAAATTGGATCTCAGGGGGCATATAATCTGATTAGGATAAAAGAGGGGGATGAGTGGAAAACGGCGTTTAACACGCCGGAGGGACATTATGAGAACCTAGTCATGCCTTTTGGTCTGACTACTGCACCAGCAGTATTCCAACATTTTGTTAATGACATTTTTCGTCACCTTGTGGGGCTGTTTGTGGTTGTATATTTGGACGACATTTTAATTTACTCGCCAGATCTTGTGTCTCATCAGGAGCATGTGAGACAGGTGTTGCAGATCTTGCGAGACAATAAATTATACGCCAAACTGGAGAAGTGTGTATTTGCCATACAGGAACTTCAGTTTTTGGGTTTTTTGGTGTCAGCCTCCGGTTTCCGTATGGACCCTGAAAAGGTGAGAGCAGTGCTTGAATGGGATCAGCCAGGGGATCTTAAGGCTCTGCAGCGTTTTTTGGGGTTTGCTAACTACTACCGGAAATTTATTTGTAATTTCTCATCTGTCGTCAAACCTCTCACTGACATGACAAGAAAAGGGACGGATTTTTCTAAATGGTCGGACAAAGCTTGCCAAGCCTTTTCCTCTTTGAAGAAATGTTTTGCTTCGGCACCCGTTCTCATCCAACCAGATGCATCTCAGCCGTTCATTGTGGAGGTGGATGCGTTGACGTAGGGGTGGGTGCTATATTGTCCCAGGTCCGTCCCCTGGTAAATGGCATCCGTGCGCTTTCTTTTCTAAGAAATTGTCGTCCGCCGAAAGGAATTATGATATCGGCAATAGGGAACTTTTGGCCATTAAGTTAGCTTTTGAAGAATGGCGTCACTTTTTGGAGGGGGCAGTCCACCCGGTTACCGTTATTACTGATCACAAGAACCTGTTGTATTTGGAATCCGCTAAGCGTCTGAATTCCAGACAAGCTCGATGGTCGTTGTTTTTTACCAGGTTTAATTTTGTCGTCACTTATCGCCCGGGGTCTAAGAATGTAAAGGCTGATGCCTTGTCTCGCAGTTTCCCAGGGGCTGGGAAAACGGATGACCCGAGTCCTATCCTTCAGGAGGGGGTGGTAGTGTCGGCTGTATTTTCTGAGCTTGAGGAGGAGGTGTTAGAGGCTCAGGGGGACGCCCCTGCAGGACCTCCAGGGAGACTGTTTGTCCCAAATCTGTTGAGACAAAAGGTTATTGAGGCACATCATAATTCTGCTCTAGCAGGACATCCAGGGAGTAAGGCTACTTTAGATCTCCTTTCTCGCCGGTTTTGGTGGCCTAATGCTAATAAAGATGTTATAACTTTTGTCGCGTCATGTGGGGTGTGTGCTCGCTCTAAAACCCCTCATACCCGTCCGTCTGGGACCCTTTTACCCTTGAAACTTCCGGAGCGTCCATGGACTCATTTATCTATGGACTTCATTACGGACCTTCCTCCGTCGTCAGGGAATACTGTCATACTGGTGGTTGTTGACAGGTTCAGTAAGATGGCACATTTCGTTGCTCTTCCTGCACTCCCTAATGCTAAAACTCTGGCGCAGGTGTTCATTAGGGAGATCGTTAGACTTCATGGGTTGCCTTCTGATGTGGTGTCAGATAGGGGGTCTCAGTTTGTGTCCAAATTTTGGAGGGCATTTTGTTTACGTCGGGGGATGCAATTGTCATTTTCCTCGGCTTTTCATCCGCAGACCAATGGTCAGACAGAGCGTCTGAATCAGAGCTTAGAGACATATCTCTGGTGTTTTGTCTCAGAGAACCAAGAGGACTGGTCTTCTTTCTTGCCTCTGGCAGAGTTCGCTCTTAACAACAGGCGGAGCGAGTCCACTGGTAAGTCCCCGTTTTTTGGGGCATATGGTTTTCATCCCCAGTTTTGTACTTTCAGTGGGGGGGCCCTTCTGGGGTTCCTGAGGAGGAGCGTTTCTCGTCGTCACTTGCTTCTGTGTGGAGAGGTGTATTGAATAATCTGAGTGCGATGGGGAACCGTTACAAACGTATGGCTGATAGGAGGAGAGTTTCTGGTCCAGATCTGAATGTGAACGATCTGGTATGGTTGTCTACCAGGAATATAAAACTTAAAGTGCCCTCCTGGAAACTGGGTCCCAGATTCATCGGGCCGTACAGGATCAGTTCCATAATTAATCCTGTGGCATTTCGTCTGGACCTCCCTCCTACGTTTAAAATTCATAATGTGTTCCACAAGTCATTACTTAAAAGGTATGTGGCACCAGTCATACCGTCACCTCTACCTCCTCCTCCTGTGTTGGTCAATGGTAACTTGGAATTTCAAGTATCAAAGATCATTGACTCACGTCTGAATCGCCGGTCCCTTCAGTACTTGGTGCATTGGAAGGGGTATGGTCCAGAGGAGAGGACGTGGGTCCCTGCGTCTGATGTTAACGCAGATCGTTTGGTTCGGACCTTCCACAGAACTCACCCGGGCAGGCCTGGCCCTGAGGGTCCGGAGGCCCCTCGTAGAAGGGGGGGGTACTGTCATGTGTGCATTGCCACGAAGATCGTCGCGGTTGCACATTTTGACTTCTCACAGCTGAGCTGCTGTTTCTTTGTGTTTGGCAGCTAGGGAGTTAATTCTGTCTGTGCTCGGTGCTGGGACTGGGTGCAGTTTCTCCCGGCTGCAATTGATTATTTGTTGATTGGTTTCCTTTAAATTCCTGGTTGTCTGCTTGGGGAGTTGCCAGTGAAACCTTCATGCAGACCACAGATAGGAATGAATCTGTATAGACTTTAGTTGTGAGCTCCTTAGTTGTTCTAAGCTCAACTTGGTTAGAGTTTATTTCCCAGACCATTTATGTTCCTTTGGTGTTTGAGTGTGTATGCAAGCGAGTGTTATCCTGTCTGTCTTATATGTCTAATCTGTGTATTTAGCTAAGATCAGCCCATATCCCTTTGGTGGTAGTCAGGATCCTTCTTAGGACTGATTACAGGGTACAGGGTCTGATAGGAGACAGGGTTAGGTTGGAGACTTGGACCTCTGAACCATTATCAGTACCTCCAAGGTGAGGGATTAGTTAGGACCCCAGTTTAGGGTCAGGTTAGATCCGGTCCACCTCTTTCCTGTTTCAGCTCATCAAGTCCTCAAGATTAACCCTGAGTTCAGCAGATATCGTGTCAGGTAAATCTATTCTATACTTACATGCTGATGTTGCTATACTAGTTGTTGTATAGAGTGTTGTTCCTGTATTAATAGTTTACTGACATTGTATACATATCATTAGACAGCGTGACATTTTGCTTTGATTACTGCTTTGCACTCAGAAAAGGTGAACGGATGGACTCTAAATGCCTAGTACCCACTGTGAAGCATGGAGGAGGTGGTGTGATGGTGAAGGGGTGCTTTGCTGGTGACACCGCTGGGGATTTATTCAAAATTGAAGCGGTGAGCGGTCCAGCTCACCCCAAACCATCTCGATTGGGTTCAGGTCTGGTGACTGTGGAGGCCAAGTTATCTGACATAGCATCCCAACACTCTCTGTTATGAATGTGCTAGAGATGGTTTCTGAGCAGAGGCTCCCTCTGGTGGTTACAGACAGTACTGAACCTTTCAGGAGGAATGGCAATCTGGGATCACGGACTGGTCTGATATAAAGGGAGGTTCCCTCCCATGATGGTTGCCGGTGATCAATTGTTCTTGTCTCAATTGTGGTTCCTGGTTCATTTGGAAGCTTGCTGAGTCTTGCCTACATCTTCTGCTATCAGATAAGATATTTTCTGCTTTTATTTTTGTGCTTGCTTTTTGCATTGTTCCCTGCACTTCTGTGGAGGTCAGCCAGGTCCCCTCTGGGGGGCTTGTGCTCCTCTCAGTTTATCTGTAGCCACTGTTGTTTGTTCATTTGCTTTTCCCTGTTTTTTCAGTAGCTGCGGCTTAGTTTTGTTACACCAGAGAACTGATTTAGGTGGTAGAGGTCGTGTGATCTCAGGTGTTTTTGCAATCAGTAGTGTTGGTATTTTTTAGGGGTTTTTTTGGATTGCAGTGAGTATCCTTTCCTGTACTTTTCTGTCTAGACAGATTGGGCCCCAGCATTTGCTCATTCTATTTTTTGTCCGTGTCCGTGCTTCTTCTTGTCTAACCGCCATTACATGTTTGGGGGCTTCCTATTTTCTTTGGGGATCTGCTCTGGGGCAGATAGCTTTCATCTTTCTGCCTTTAGGTGTAGTTATATCTCAGGCTGTGACGAGGCATCTAGGATCAACTTAGGAATGCTCCACGGCTACCTCTAGTTGTGTGGTTAGTCAGGATACTGCAATCCAATAGGTCCAGCCTCTCTGGTGTATTGCCGTTTTTGCTTACTCTCCTCAGCTACCAAAACATAACAGTATCACCGGACAAAACTGAAAATTATATGGTACTCACAGAAGGGAAAAATAGTGTGGGAAAAAAAAATTGTCAGAGTTGTCAGAGATTTTTTTTTTCCCTCTTTTTCTCTGGGTGCTGAGGAGGATTTTTTTTTCTCTCAATGGAGCTTGCACAGTTGTCTGGCCGTGTGGATCAGCTTGCCGCTGAGGTTCGGAGTATTGCTACCTATCTTGCTGGGTTGCCAGTTTGGAACCTAGGATTCCCATGCCAGATTTGTTTTTGGGGGATCGGGCTAAATTTCTGAATTTCAAAAATAACTGTAAGTTGTTTTTTGCCTTAAAGCCTAAGTCCTCAGGGAACGCAGCACAGCAGGTTCAAATTGTCATCTCTCTCCTGCGCGGCGATCCTCAGGATTGGGCTTTTTCCCTGACACCTGGGGATCCTGTTTTGAATGATATTGATGTATTTTTTCTGGCTCTGGGGTTATTGTACAATGAACCTACTGTCACTGATCAAGCTGAAAAAAGCCGGATTACGTACCGGTAATGCTCTTTTAATGAGTCCACGACAGCACCCACTTGGAGAGAGGGATCCGCCCATAGGAACAGGAAACCTACAGAGATAAAAGAGGGCGGTCCGCCTCTCCTCTTCAGTTGGATTTCAGAGTACCCGGAGGACCTCCAGTATTAGGCATTTATATTTTTCAATTTTCTTCATTTCATTCAAGAAGGTATACACACAGTCTATTGACTTTCAGGGAGGGAACTGAGTGGGTGCTGTCGTGGACTCATTAAAAGAACATTACCGGTACGTAATCTGGCTTTTTACCCTTCGCCACGACAGCACCCACTTGGAGAGACTTTCAGAGACTTTCACCTGGGAGGGACCACCGTGCTGAGAACTGCTCTACAAAAGGATAGGTCAGAGGAGGATGATAAATCAAGACTGTAGTGGTTGTAAAAAGTGGAAGGAGACGACCAGGTTGCGGCCTTACATATAGACTCGATCGGGACGTCTCCCCTTTCTGCCCAGGAGGATGCCATGGCCCTGGCGGAATGTGTTCTGATGCTTTCTGGGGGATCTTCATTTTTTGCAGTATACGCCAGACAGATTGCTTCTCTGATCCACCGAGATAGGGAGGCTTTCGTGACCCCGTATCCCTTCCTTTGGCCCTGGAAGGATATAAAAAGAGCCCTACTCTTCCTCCAGCTAGCCGATCTTTCAATAAATTTTAATACTATTCTTTTCACATCTAACATGTGATATTTCTCTTCTGACGGAGTAGAAGGGTTACTAAAAAAGGAGGGTAAGTGAATTTCCTGCAATCTGTGGAATTTCCCTGCCACTTTTTGCAAATATGAGGGGTCAGGTTTTAAGATTAACTGATCCTGGAATGACAGTAGAAATGGAGATCTATAGATAATGCCTGCATGTCACTGACTCTTCTAGCTGAGGTTAATGCTACCAAGAGTACCATTTTAAGAGATATAATCTTAAGGGGTATGCAATCTAATGGTTCAAAAGGTGGACCTGTTAGGGCGTCTAGAACCAAGTTTAGATCCCAAGTAACAATTCTAGATATATGAACTGGTGTAATTCATTCACAAGCCTGGATGAATCTGGCTATCCATCTATTACCAGCTAGATTATAACTATAGAGTGCTCCTAGTGCAGATACTTGTACTCTAAGTGTGTTTACTGATAATCCTAGATCTTTCCCTTTTTGCAGAAATTCTAAGATAAATTTTATCGGAATCTCTTTAAAGTTGAGATCTGGATGGAATTCTAAAAATTTTCTCCATATCTTGGTGTAGATTTTAGTAGTGGTTGGCTTTCTGCTGTGTAAGAGGGTGTTGATTAATCCCTCAGAGAACCCCCTTGTTCTCAGTATTTCCCCCTCAAGTTCCACACCGTCAAGTGGAGACTGTCCACTTGAGGGTGGAAGAAAGGCCCTTGAGAGAGAAGCCTGGGAATTGAAGGAAGTATCCAGGGATCTGTCAAGGGCATCATTTGAAGGCATGAGAACCAAGGTCTCTTGGGCCAGAATGGAGCTATCAATATTATCCGCGCCTTGTCTGCCCTGATCTTTCTGATGACTTGCGGTAATAATATGATCGGGGGAAAGGCATATGCTAGCCTGAACTGCCACGGTCTTTGAAGGGCATCTAGAATTTCTGGCTGATCTGCCATACTCAGGGAGGCGAATCTTGGTAGTTGCCTGTTCTGTCGAGTGGCAAAAAGATCTATCTGCGGAAGGCCCCATAGTGACACAATGTTTCTGAATATTTTCTTGTTTAGGCACCACTCTCCTTGCCGCAGGGTGTGGCGACTCAGGAAGTCTGCTTCTGAATTGTCTATGCCTCTGATGTGAAGAACTGACAGAGAAACAAATTTTTCCTTGTCTAAAGAAAATATTTCTCTTGTGGAAGACATTAATTTGTCCGACCGTGTTCCGCCTTGTCTGTTATGATTTGGTAGCTGAGGAGAGCAAGCAAAAAAGGAAATACACCAGAGAGGTTGGAATCTATGGGATTGCAGTACCCTGACTAACCACCACAACTAAAGGCAGCCGTGGAGCGTACCTAGTTGGTCCTAGACGCCTCGTCACAGCCTGAGAAGCTAACTACACCTAAAGACAGAAAGAGGAAAACTATCTGCCCCGGAGCAGATCCCCAAAGAACATAGAAAGCCCCCAAACATGTAATGGCGGTTAGACAAGAGGAAATACAGACACAGATAGAAAATAGTATGAGCAAACGTTGGGGCCCAAACTTCCTAAATAGAAAAGGATAGGAAGGACACTTACTGCAACCCCAAAAAACCCTGAAAACTACCAACACTACTAATTACAAAAACACCTGAGATCACACAACCTCTACCACCTAAATTAGTTCTCTGGTGTAACAAAAACTAAACAGCAGCCACTGAAAAAACTGGAAAAGGCAAAAGAACAAACAACAGTGGCTGAGTTAAACTGAGAGGAGCACAAGCCCCCGGAGGGGACTCGGCAGACCCCCACAGAAGTGCAGGACAAAATGCAAAAGCAAGCACAAAAAAACAAAAGAAGAAAATATCTTATCTGTTAGCAGAAGATGCAGGCACGAAACAACAGGCTACAAAGTGAACAGGAATCAAAGATGAGACCAGAACAATTGATCACCGGCAACCCTGATGGGAGGGAACCTCCCTTATATAAGACCAGTCAGTGACACCTGATCGCCAATCTTCATAATCTTCATTGGATAGTTCAGTACTGTTTGTAACCACCAGAGGGAGCTTCTGCTCAGAATTCATTTCTAGCACATTCACAACACTTGTCTGTTGACATATGCCACTACTGTAGTGTTGTCCGAGAGGATTCTTACATGTTCTCCTTGAAGCTGCGGGAGGAAATGATATAGGGCATGACTCACCGCTTTTAATTCTTTTAAATTTGAAAAATTGTGTATTTGTTCTCTTCCCACCGGCCCTGGGAAAAAGTTTCTCCCATGTGAGCTCCCCATCCTGTAGGGCTAGCATCAGTGGTAATGATACGAGAAGGTGTTATTACCCAGTCTGTTGTGAATGTGTTTGAGATGAGTTCTGAGCAGAGGCTTCCTCTAGTGGTTACAAGCGGTGCTGGTCTGTCCAGTGAAGATTGTGAGGACTGGGAATCAGGTGTTACTGACTGGTCTTATATAAGGGAGTCACCTTCCCATCAGGGTTGCCGGTGATCAATTGTTCTGGTCTGAATCCTTCATTCCTGTTTCCCTTGTAGCCTGCTGTGTCGTGTCTGCATCTCCTGCTAACAGATAAGACATTTTCTTCTTTTTGTTTTTTGTGCTATATTTTTGCATTTTGTCCTGCACTTCTGTGGGGGCCTTCAGGGTCCCCTCCGGGGGCTTTTGCCCTCTCAGTTTAGTTCAGCCAGTGATGTTTGTACTTTTGCTTTTTCCAGTTTTTTCAGTGGCTGCTGTTTTGATTTTGTTACACCAGAGAACTAATTTAGGTGGAAGAGGTCGTGTGATCTCAGGCGTTTTTGAAATAAGTAAAGTTGGTGCTTTTCAGGGTTTTCTGGGATTGCAGTAAGTGCCCTTCCTATCCTTTTCTATTTAGTTAGTTTGGGCCCCAGCGTTTGCTCATACTATTTTCTTTCTGTGTCAGTATTTCATCTTGTCTAACCGCCATTACATGTTTGGGGGCTTTCTATTATCTTTGGGGTTCTGCTCCGGGGCAGATAGCTTTCCTATTTCTATCTTTAGGTGTAGTTAGTTTCTCAGGCTGTGACGAGGCGTCTAGGACCAACGTAGGAACGCTCCACGGCTGCCTCTAGCTGTGGTGGTTAGTCAGGGTACTGCAATCTCATAGATTCCAACTGCTCTGGTATATTGCCTTTTTTGCCTGCACTCCTCAGCTGCCGAAACATAACAGTATCACCGGCCAAAAGTTGAAAATTGTATGGTACTCACAGAAGGGAAAAATTATTGTGAAAGAAAAAAGGTTGTCAGAGTTGTCAGAGATATTTTTCTGTTTGTGGCTTTTTTTTTTTCCCTCTGTATCTCTGGGTGCTGGGGAGGATCTTTTCTCTCAATGGAGTTTGCACAGTTGTCTGGCCGTGTGGATCAGCTTGCCGCTGAGGTTCGGTGTATTGCTATCTATCTTGCTGGGTTGCCTGTTGTGGAACCTAGGATTCCCATGCCAGATTTGTTTTTAGGGGATCGAGCTAAGTTTCAGAATTTCAAAAATAATTGTAAATTGTTTTTTGCCTTAAAATCTAAGTCCTCAGGGAACGCAGCGCAGCAGGTTCAAATTATCATCTCTCTCCTGCGCGGTGATCCTCAGGATTGGGCTTTTTCCCTGACACCTGGGGATCCTGTTTTGAGTGATGTTGATGCATTTTTTCAGGCTTTGGGGTTATTGTACGATGAGCCTAATGTCACTGATCAAGCTGAAAAAGCCTTGTTGGCATTAAATCAGGGGCTTTATGACGCTGAGTTATACTGTCAGAGATTCCGTAGGTGGGCAGTCCTGACCAATGGAATGACGACGCTTTGGCAGCCCTTTTCCGGAAGGGTCTGTCAGATAATGTAAAGGATGTTATGGTGGGATTCCCTGTCCCCTCTGGTCTCAATGATTCTATGTCATTAGCGATTCAAATTGACAGACGTTTGCGTGAGCGGAGAAGTATGCGTGGAATAGTGTTGCCTTGTGAACCAGCTTCTGAACCCATGCAGTGTGATAGAGTGGTGTCTGGGGCACAGCGTCTTGAGTTTCGAAAGCGCAATGGGTTATGTTTCTACTGTGGTGATGCCTCTCATGCTATTTCAGTCTGCCCTAAGCGGGGAAGACGTTTTGCACGCTCAGTTGTCTTGGGTAGTATTCAGACTAAGTTTTTATTAACTGTCACTCTGATATGCTCTCTGTCCTCATTTTCTGCTCAGGCTTTCGTTGATTCTGGAGCAGCTATTAACCTGATGGATTATGATTTTGCTAAACGTTGTGGGTTTCCCTTGATACCCCTACAGAAGTCTATTCCCCTACTGGGGATCGATTCTACCCCTTTGGCTGAGAATAAACCCCAGTTTTCTACTCAGGTGATAATGAGGGTTGAACCTGATCACCAGGAGTGCTGCAAATTTTTGGTTCTGTATAATCTGCATGACATTATCGTGCTGGGTTTCCCTTGGTTACAGTCTCATAATCCTGTTTTGGATTGGAAATCTGTGTCTGTAACCAGTTGGGGCTGCCAATGTGTTAATACCAACACTCCTGTTTTTTCTGCCTCCCCCCAGGCTCAGGATGTTCCTGACTTTTTGATTGATTTTTCTGATGTGTTTAGCGAAAGTAAATCTGCATCCTTGCCTCCCCATAGGAGCTATGACTGCGCTATTGAATTAGTGCCGGGTAGTAAATTCCCTAAAGGTCGCCTTTTTAACTTGTCTGTACCTGAACATGACGCTATGCGGTCTTATATCAAGGAATCATTGGAGAAGGGTCATATCAGACCATCCTCTTCACCCTTAGGTGCCGGTTTTTTCTTTGTGGCCAAAAAGGATGGTTCATTAAGGCCGTGTATTGATTATCGTCTCTTGAACAATATTACTGTGAAATATCAATACCGTTACCCTTGATTTCTGACCTGTTTTCCAGGGTGAAAAACACTACATGGTTTACCAAGCTTGACCTCAGGGGGGCGTATAACCTTATTCGCATTAAGCACGGGGATGAATGGAAGACGGCATTCAATACCCCTGAAGGGCATTTTGAGTACCTAGTGATGCCCTTTGGGCTCACTAATGCTCCTTCCGTCTTCCAGTCCTTCATGAATGACATTTTCAGGGATTTTGTGGACAAATTTCTGATTGTTTATTTGGATGATATCTTGATTTTTTCTAATGACTGGGACTCTCATGTGAAACATGTTCGAACTGTGTTCCAGATTTTGAGAGAGAATGCTCTGTATGTGAAGGGATCAAAGTGTCTTTTTGGCGTACAGAGGATCTCATTTCTGGGATTCATTTTGTCCCCATCTGTTATTGAAATGGACCCGGTCAAGGTTCAGGCCATCTGTGATTGGGTCCAACCTACTTCATTAAAGGCTCTTCAGAGATTTTTGGGTTTTGCCAATTTTTACCGTAAATTTATTGGTAATTTCTCGGTTATTGTTAAACCATTAACTGATTTGACCAGAAAGGGTTCTGATGTGGTGAATTGGCCTCCTGAGGCAGTCTCTGCATTTCAGGAACTTAAGCAGAGATTCATTTCTGCTCCTGTTCTACGGCAGCCTGATGTTTCTCTGCCATTTCGGGTGGAGGTTGATGCCTCTGAAATTGGGGCAGGTGCCGTTTTGTCCCAAAAAGATCCAGAGACCTCTAAAAGTAACCCTTGTGCCTTTTTCTCTCGAAAATTTTCTCTACTGAACGTAATTATGACGTGGGTAATCGGGAGTTATTGGCCATGAAGTGGGCTTTTGAAGAGTGGAGACATTGGCTGGAGGGAGTCAAACATCAGGTGGTGGTCCTTACGGACCATAAGAATCTGGTCTATCTGGAATCTGCCAAGCGACTCAATCCTAGACAGGCCAGGTGGGCCTTGTTTTTCACACGTTTTAATTTTGTGGTTTCCTTTCTTCCTGGCACTAAGAATGTTAAGGCGGATGCCCTCTCGAGGAGTTTCCTTGCGGACTCTCCTGAGTTATCTGATCCTTCTGTTATTTTGAAAGAGGGTGTAGTTCTTTCCGCCATCTCGCCCAATTTGAGACTTGCTCTGGAGGGGTGTCAGGAGGATAGGCCCGAGTGCTGCCTGTTGGAAAATTGTTTGTCCCGGACCAGTGGAAGAAGAGTGTGATGTCTGAGATTCATTGTTCCGCATTGGCTGGGCATCCCGGAATTTTTGGTACCAGAGACTTGGTTAGTCGGTCCTTTTGGTGGCCTACCTTGTCTCGTGATGTCAGGGAATTTGTGCAGTCCTGCGGGACTTGCTCTCGCTCCAAGCCTTGCTCTCGCTCTAGTGGTTTGTTGATGCCATTGCCTGTGCCCAAGAGACCATGGACCCATATCTCTATGGATTTCATTTCCGACCTTCCTGTTTCTCAGAGAATGACCACCATCTGGGTAATTTGTGATAGGTTTCCAAAATGATACATCTTGTGCCATTACCTAAGTTGCCTTCCTCCTCTGAATTGGTGCCGTTGTTCCTTCAGCACGTGGTTCATTTACACGGCATTCCTGAGAACATTGTGTCTGACAGAGGAGTCCAGTTTGTTTCCAGATTTTGGAGGACTTTTTGTTCTAAACTGGGTGTTCAATTGTCTTTCTCCTCGGCATTTCATCCTCAGACCAATGGTCAAACTGAGAGAACAAACCAGACATTGGAGACTTATCTAAGATGCTTTGTGTCTGCTGATCAGGATGACTGGGTCTCTTTTTTGCCTTTGGCTGAGTTTGCTCTTAATAATAGGGCTAGCTCTGCCACTTTGATGTCTCCGTTTTTCTGTAATTCTGGGTTTCACCTCGATTTTCCTCAGGACAGACGGAGGCTTCTGTCTGTCCAGGTGTTGACTCTGTTGTGGAGCGTATGCAGCAGATTTGGGACCAGGTAGTGGAGAGGTTGTCCCTCTCTCAGGAGAAGGCCCAGCGGTTTGCTAACCGGCATAGGACTGATGGTCCTCGGTTTAAAGTGGGGGACTTGGTCTGGTTGTCCTCAAAGAATATTCCTATGAGAGTAGCATCTCCTAAATTTAAGCCTAGGTTCATTGGACCTTATAAGATCATGGAGATTATTAATCCTGTTTCTTTTCTTTGCTTCTTCCAGGGACATTTAAGATCCATAACGTGTTCCACAAGTCCTTGTTGAAGAGGTTTGTTGAGCCAGTGGTTCCTGCTGCTGTGCCTCCTGACCCTGTTTTGGTTGAGGGCAATCTGGAGTATGTGGTTGAGAAAATATTAGATTCTCGTTTTTCTAGACGGAAACTCCAGTATTTGGTTAAATGGAGAGGTTATGGTCAGGAAGACAATTCTTGGGTGTTTGCTTCGGACATCCATGCTAGGAGACTTATCCGTGCATATCATAGAACTCATCCTGACCGACCTGGTTGCTCAAATGAGGGTTCGGTGACCCCTCCTCAAGGGGGGGGGTACTGTTGTGAATGGGTTTGAGATGAGTTCTGAGCAGAGGCTTCCTCTAGTGGTTACAAGCGGTGCTGGTCTGTCCAGTGAAGATTGTGAGGACTGGGAATCAGGTGTTACTGACTGGTCTTATATAAGGGAGTCACCTTCCCATCAGGGTTGCCGGTGATCAATTGTTCTGGTCTGAATCCTTCATTCCTGTTTCCCTTGTAGCCTGCTGTGTCGTGTCTGCATCTCCTGCTAACAGATAAGACATTTTCTTCTTTTTGTTTTTTGTGCTATATTTTTGCATTTTGTCTGCACTTCTGTGTGAGCCTTCAGGGTCCCCTCCGGGGGCTTTTGCCCTCTCAGTTTAGTTCAGCCACTGATGTTTGTACTTTTGCTTTTTCCAGTTTTTTCAGTGGCTGCTGTTTTGATTTTGTTACACCAGAGAACTAATTTAGGTGGAAGAGGTCGTGTGATCTCAGGCGTTTTTGAAACTAGTAAAGTTGGTGCTTTTCAGGGTTTTCTGGGATTGCAGTAAGTGCCCTTCCTATCCTTTTCTATTTAGTTAGTTTGGGCCCCAGCGTTTGCTCATACTATTTTCTTTCTGTGTCAGTATTTCATCTTGTCTAACCGCCATTACATGTTTGGGGGCTTTCTATTATCTTTGGGGTTCTGCTCCGGGGCAGATAGCTTTCCTATTTCTATCTTTAGGTGTAGTTAGTTTCTCAGGCTGTGACGAGGCGTCTAGGACCAACGTAGGAACGCTCCACGGCTGCCTCTAGTTGTGGTGGTTAGTCAGGGTACTGCAATCTCATAGATTCCAACTGCTCTGGTGTATTGCCTTTTTTGCCTGCACTCCTCAGCTGCCGAAACATAACACCAGTCTACTCCTTCTGATAATTTATTATCATCTAACCACCAGTATAATGAATCTATTACTATCTGGGATAAGGAGATTTTGTTTGTTAGATGACCTCTAGCATAGGCTTCTTCTGATATTATTTGGTGCTGTAGATCTCGGGTGTGAAGTTGCGCCCACTTAACCGCCGGGATACATGAAGTGAGGGACCCAACAGGGACATTGCTTCTCTCAGAGTCATGCGAGGTTTCCTTATTGCTGCACTGACTTTCGTTTTTATCGCTGATATTTTTACCTGTGGCAGTAGACATTTCTGCACTGTTGAATCTAATTGGAGGCCTAGAAAGGACTGGACGGATTGCGGCTCGAATCTGGATTTCTTGCTGTTTATGAGCCAGCCTAGAGCCTGTAGGGATAAGATTGCATCATTAACCCGTGTGGTACATTGTGCTACTGAATTTCCTATTATCAAAAAATCATCCAGATATGGTATTATTAGGGTATTTTTCTGCCGTAGGAAGGCCATTACTTCCAGCATCACCTTTGTAAACTCTCTTGGTGCGATCGAAAGTCCAAATGGCATCGCTGCAAACTGGAAATGATGTATGCTGCCATCTAAAGAAACTGCCACTCTGAGATATTTTTGGTATCTGGAATGGATTGGAAGATGATAATAAGCATCTTTTAAATCTAAACCTGCCATCATGCAGTTGGGAAAAAGCAGTTTAGTTGCCGATCTAATGGATTCCATTTTGAATTTTTCATTTCTGATGAACGTGTTCAATCTTTGCAGATTGATAATTGTTCTGAATGAGCCATCAGGTTTTGAAACTAGGAAGAGAGGGGAGTAAAATCCTTTCCCTTCTTGCTCTACAGGCACAGAGATCAATAAGTTTTTAATTATGAGACTCCTGATCTCATTTTCAAGGGCCTGTTGTTGTAACGGGCAGCTTAAGGATGTTACTATAAATGAATTTTGGGGAATCTGATGAAATTTTATTTTTAATCCATGTTTAACTATATCCAGGACCCATATATTGGTAGATATTTTTCCCCATTCCTGGAAGAATGATTTCAGTCTTCCCCCTACTGGGATACTGGTTGGTGCATTTCATCTTTCCTTACGTAAAGTATGTCCTCTGAACATAGCACCTTTATTTTTTCCTTCCTTTGATGACCAGCGGTTTTGGTTTTCAGTTGTTCTTCCTTTACCAAATGATGCCTCTTAAACGCCTATAGGATGGAAGA